>JAADXX010000645.1:0-16806 GCA_023338025.1 Phytopythium oedochilum
CAGTCTGCTGGAGGCGGCGCGGATGGCGACGGAGGAGGGTATCAAACACGCGGGCATCGACGCTCGGCTTGGTGAGATCGGTGCGGCGATCCAGGAGGTGATGGAGTCGTACGAGGTGACGATCAACGGCAAGACGTACCCTGTCAAGAGCATCCGCAACCTGAACGGCCACTCGATCGGCTCGTACCAGATCCACGCCGGTAAGAGCGTGCCGATCGTCAAGACGAGCGACAACACCAAGATGGAGGAGGGCGAGGTGTTTGCCATCGAGACGTTCGGCACGACCGGCCGCGGCTACGTCATCGAGGACGGCGAGTGCTCGCACTACGCCAAGGCGTTCGACGCGCCGCACGTACCGCTGCGCCTGCCACGCGCCAAGAAGCTGCTCGCCCACATCACGCGCACGTTCGGCACGCTGCCGTTCTGCCGCCGGTACTTGGAGCGCGAGGACGGCGGCTCGGCGACCATCAACCCGAAGGGAGCCAAGCAGGAGAAGTACCTCATGGCGCTCAAGAACCTCGTCGACACTGGCATCGTCACGGCGTACCCGCCGCTCGTGGATGTCAAGGGCAGCTACACGGCGCAGTACGAGCACACAATCATCCTCCGCCCGACTTGCAAGGAGGTGCTGTCCCGCGGCGACGACTACTAGAGTTGCTGTCCGTGTCAGCCATGACGGTCGAGGAGTAGCGTCTGACTGGTGGAATGCCATCTTGCATCATCCGTTGGCTGCCTTGCTCAGTTCCTCAGCGAGACGCTTGCCCGTGAAGCAACCGCCGCTCGAGCGCTCGCTTGTCTCGCACGGCCTCGGCGTACTTGTACTTGAGGTCCTCGATCTCCTCGAAGAACTCGCAGTCGAACGCTGCGAGCTCGTTCGTGAGCCGCGTGTTCTCGTCCTCAAGCGCTGCGACCTGCTCCTCCAGCTCATCGACCCGCCGCGAGGGATCCCGCGGGTCGGAGACAGGGGATCGCGCCTCGAGCTGGAGCTGGTCCAGCTCGTCCTGGAGCCGCTGCATCTGCTCGTTGCGCTGCTCGAGCGCCGCGGTTGCCTCGGCCAGCGCTCGCTCTGTCGCTCGCAACCGCCTGTCCTTGTCTTGCAGCTGCTTGTCCATCGCGGACGCCGCCGAGTTGGCGGCCGTGACGACGCGCAGCTTGTGCTGTAGCTTGAGCTTTTGCCTCTTGAGCTCGTTCAGCTCGCGTTGGAGCTGCTCGAGCTGGGTCTCGAGCTGTCCACGTGCGTCTTTGTGTTCGCACAGCTGCCTCCGCAGTCGCTCAAACTGCTTGGCGGTCACAGGAGGCCCGCCGCTGCCGCTGGTCGCTGCTTGCGCGCGCCGGAGCTTGTCGTTCTCGCTCCGCAGCTTCTCAATCACCTTCTTCATGTTCTCGACCACTTGCTCCAGTGCCGCGCGCTCGTGCAAGTCGTTGCGCGGTCCCGGTCGACTCGAGTTCGCTGCGCGTCCACGAGATCCGGACGCCTGCGATGCATCTTGATGATGGCTTGGCTTCGAGGAGGACGAAAGGCGCTGCAGTCGCTGACACTCGACTCGCAGCGTCTCGGTTTCCAGCTCGAGCTCCAGCAGCTTGGTGTCTTTGGCCATGTCCTGCTGCTCTCGAGCGCGCAGCTCGTCGCCAAGCGCTGCCAACTCATCCCGCAGCTCCTGCGACGCCAGGTACTTGGCTTCTTCGCGCTGCAAGCGGCTCCTTCCTCCGTCGTCGCCGTCGCTGTTGCTCCCGTCGTGCTGAAGCCCGTAACGACGCGAAAGCCGCTGGCGGAGACGCGACACCTGCGCCTCGTACCGCGCCAGTTGGTCGCGCAGAGCGTCTTCCCACTCGCTGCGCTTGAGCACGAGCGTCTCCTGCAAGAAGGCATTCTGGCGCTGCAGGTCCGTTGCTTGCGCTCTCCACTTGACAGCCGCTTCGCTCTCTCGCTTGTCACTCACTGCAGCTGACTGCTTCTCCTCGCGCTGCTGCCGACGCTGGAGCTCGAGCTGCTGCTGCTGCTCAACACGCGCACGCATGGCCGCGAGCTCCTCCTCCTTGGCGGCTCCTGCTTCCTGCTCTTCCTTCAGTCGCGACGTCAACGCATCGACGCGCCGCTGCAACTTGCGCGCTGCTTCCGTCGCTGCTTCTGCGTCTGCCTGCAGCCGCTCGCGTTCCTCAAGCGATGCTTGATCGGCTTCAACGCCTCCGTCGTCCCCAACTGGCTTGGCCGACTCACGCAGCGCCGCATTCTGCGCTTGAACGACCTTGAGCTTCTTCTCGAGCCCCTCGACCGCGCGAGCCTCGCTCACCGCCTGCTCCTTGACTTTGGTCTTCAGGCGCTCCGCCTCTCGCGCTAAGGCTTCCACCTCCTTCGCACGCGCTCTCACCTCTGCCTCCAGGTCTGCGACCTTCTTGGCGCCACCTCGGCCGTCCTCGCTCTCTTCTCCTTCTTCTCGTTGCTGCCGCTGTATCTGGCGTCCGCCCTGCCTCCTCGACTTTGACCGCTCGAGCGCCAGCTTGTCCTGCAGGATCTTGACCTGCGCTTCCAGCCGCTGCTTCTCGTCGCGCCACTCGTCCTCCTGCTCCTCTTGCGTCTCGGCCTTCTTCTTCCTCCGGCTGCTGTCCAGTTGCGTCGCTGTCAGCGCATGCTGCGCTCGAGCGATCTCCACCGCGTGTCTGTCTTCGGCCTTGAAGAACTCCTCCTTGAGCTTGATGATAGCGTCGCGCAGCAGCTGCAGCTTCTCGTCCTTCTTCTTCATCTCGCCTCGTGCTGCCGCCACGCGCTGCTCGAGCTGCTCCACATGGCGAGCACGTTCCTCCGTGTTGCTCTGCAGCGTCACAATCTCCTCGAGCGCCTCGCCTGCGCGTGCCTCGGCGAGGTCGCGCTCGTTCGTGACGACTTGGAGCGCGCTCTGCAGCTCGCGGATCTTCTGTCGCGCCTCCTCCAGCGCCATCTCCGACCGCTTCCACGAGCTGAGGACTTGCTCGTGGCGCTCTTGCGCCGCCTGAAGAGCGCGCTGGTCTTTGCCCGAGCGCTCGAGCTGCCGGATCGTCGCTGTCGCGTCCTGCAGCTGAGCGATCACGCGCTGGTTCTCGTCATAGAGCTGCTTATGCAGCTTAGAGGCGTCCGCGCGGTCTTGCGACTTGGACTGCGCGACTTCTGCGCGAACGGCGGCGAGCTTCTGCTGATACTCGCGCACGAGCTCGTTCTTGTCCTCCACGAGCTGCTTCAGGCTCGCGATCGTCGCCTGCGCCGCCTGCTGCAGCTGCGCCTGGTCCTGCTCGTACAGACCGACCTTCTTGAGTATGAGCACTGGCGAGCCAACGCTGCCAGACTCGCGCGCATGCTGTCGCTGGTTGTCGTCGCCGTCGCACTCGATCTGCTGCAGTCGCTGGCGCAACTCGAGCTCGACGTCTTCCTTCTGTGCGCGCAGCTCGCGGTGATCGCGCTCGAGCGAGCCGACTTGCTCCAGAAGATCAGTGACACGGCCTTGCTCGACTTGCAGCTGGCGCAGCAAGTCCTCATTCAGCGCCCGCGTGTCTTCCAGCTCGTCTGCCAGCATCTGCTCCCTCTCTGGTGACCGCGCGTTGCTGGAGCTGGTGACAGCAGCCTCAAGCTGCGCGATAAGCGCTCGCTCTCGCGTCTCCAGCTCTTCGACACGACTGCGGAGGCGACTAACCTCGGCCATTGCGACCGTGGCGCCTCCACTACCGCCGCGAGCGGATACCTGTTGCGCGCTGTCTTCGAGCTCGAGCTCCAACTGCTTGCGACGCAAGTGCTCGGCGTGGAGGTCGTCCTCTAGCGCGTCCAGGCGCTTGCGGAACGCGTCCCATTTGGCGTTACGCGCGGTCAAGTCGCGCGTCCCGACCTGCGTCAGCGTCGCCTCAAGGCGCAGCAGCTTCTGTCTCGACGTGTCGCGCACCTCGGCGAGCTCCTTGGCGCTGCGCTCGACCGTTTGCTCGAGCTGCTGGCGCTCGAGAAGCGCGCGCTGCTGGCTCTCGACCACCAGGTCGTGCTTGAGCGCAAAGTGCTGGTACGTCGTCCGCAGCTGCATGAGCTCCATCTGTAGTTGTCCCACGAGTGCGTGGTCCTCGGACGACGCAGCGAGCTGCCGCCGCCGCGTCGAGTCGTCCTCGCGCTCGCGCTGCGTCTGGATAATCCTTTTGGACAGCACGTTCGCCTGGGACGCCGCTAGCGCTGCCACATCCTTGTACTTGGCGCACTCGCGCGTCAACGCGTCGTACAGCTGCTCGACTTCGTTGATGCGCTCGTACAGCAGCGTGTTCTCCGCCGCCAGCGCGTTATCGTTGCCACCGACGTGGTCCGTCGACTCCCCGCCGTTCAGTGCGGTGAGGACAAGCACTTTCTGCCAGTCCGCACCGCCCCCGGCTTGATCTTCCCCCGTGTCGACCTCTTGGAACTTGCTCGCGCGCTCGTTCTCAAGTTCCTTGACGCGGTTCACTTGCACCTGAAGCTCTAATTCAAGCTCGGCAACGCGGGCTTTGAGTATCGGGTCTGCAGAGATCGCTAGATCCTCGCCACCGCCAGTCTCCTTCTTCTTCTTCGTGTCACCCTTGGTCGCATTCGTCGACTCTCCATTCCCGCTCTTGCTTGGGGACATTCGAGCGCGGCGCTCGGCTTCGAGCAGCTCCAAGCGGTGTTGGGCTTTGCTAAGCTGGATCGGCAAGTCGTACAGCTCCAGATACTTGACACGCACGTCGGCGTACGCGCTGCCCACATCGCGGTAGCGACACAGGACGTCCACTAGCGCGTGCTGTTGCTGGTCCGACACACGCTTGAGCACACTCGCGCCAAGCGCCTTGTCCATGCGTTCCATCATGTCGTCGGCTCCCTGCTTCCAGCTCTCCAGGTACAATATCCGGAACTTGAGCGCCTTCTCCATCTCCAGCCACTCGTTCGCTAGCATGGCGTTCCGGCCCGCGCTCGCTCGCAGCTCGTCCTGCATCAGCCGACACGTACGCTTCCAGCGGGCGTCATTGACCTCGAACGCTGCCATTTGTCGCGTGAGGTGCGTAACCTGAGCGCGCAATTGGGCTTCGTTCGGCAGCACGGCAGCATCCAGTGGGTCAGCGCCTCCAACAGCGTGCAGCCCGGCTTCTAGCCGCTGGCACTTGATCTCCCACTCCCGGCTCTTCGCCTCGAGCCGCTCTCGCTCTTGCCGCAGCTTGGATTCGGCCGCGCTGTACTGCGCGTGCATGTGGAAGAAGTGTGCGTACAACACCGTGTGCTGGTCCATAAGCGACTGGAACGTGCGCTCGTGCTCGAGCAGCTGTGCTTCCAGCGCCTCCTCCCGAGCCTCTGACTGCGCCAGTTCGTCGAGACACACGTTCAACTCCTTCAGGTAGTCGATTTGCTTCGCTAGGTCTTCGTCCGACGCAATCGTCATTGGGTCCGACGCCACCTCTTCGTGCGTTGATGACCTCGCACTTGCTGGGACTGACATAGTCGTAGGGTTGTCTCGAGGCGTCTTCGCCCGCGCTGTTGTCGGAGCAGAGGCTGCCATCTCGCTGGCTGTGGACACTTCGACCTTTGGAACATCCACCACTGTCGGCACCGAGGGACGCGGTGGCTCTGCTGCCTGCTTCAACAGCGCGAGCTGAGCTTCCAGCGCCTTCACAACGGTCTGCGCGATGCTCTCGGCCGAGTTTTCGTAGCTGAATGCCGTCGTTGGCGGACTCCGTGTCTCGAGTGCATTCTTCCCAGGCTGTTGCTTCGCAGCGGTGTTGGCATCACTAGCAGACGTGTCGATTGTTTGCGAGCCACGACTGCTGAACCTTTTAGTGCGAGGTGCTTCTTCCTGGACCTTCGGCTCACTCGGAGTTGTCGATGAAGTGGCAGCTGAGACTGCTGCTGCTGCCTGTTTCTCCACGGCAAGCTCGCGCTTCGTAGCTTCCAGCTCCTCCAGTAGTCCGTCACATTGAAGCTGCAACGCTTGAACGCATTCGCGCAGTGCATTGACCTCTCCGTCGCGACCGCGCGCGCTATGTGGGGAAGGTTGGCTAGTTTCAGCAGTCGGAACAGCGGTGGCAGCAGCAGAGCGAGCGGTGGTAGCCTCCATTTTCAAACCCTGTAGCTCTTCTTGTAGCCGGGCGACCTCACCGAGCAGCCTTGCGTTCTCCGCGTCGCCCTTTGCGACGAGTTCCCATCCATCCGTGTCCTCGCCGCCGCTCTCGCTCTTACCGCCTTGTACTGAACGACGTGCGTCTGACAACTGCGAGTTCGCAACTAGGACTCGCTTCGCGACTTCAGGGGTGCGTTTGAGCTGGTCCATGAACTCTTCCACGACCTCCCACTGCTCCATCGTCAGTCCATGGTCCTCATACAGCTTGCTGCCGGCCACGCGCGCTTGATCTCGCAGGCGCTGCAGCAATCGCACGCGCTCGGCTTCCAGCTCCTGCACTTGCTGTTCCATTTGAACCATCACAGCACGGTGGACCGCAACTTGTCCTTGAAGGTGCTCGGCGACAACCAGATCGTCATACTGGAACGTGGACGGCCGTCCGGTCTCTTCCTTCAGTCGCTCGAACGACGCATGCAGTCGCCCGGCTGCCTCGATTTGCTCGTTCAGCTCGTTCCGCAGCTTCATGTTGGCTTGCTGCTGCTTCTCGAGCTCCTTGCGCAGCTGCTTCTGGAACTTCATGACGTCTTCCAAGCCCGCGCCGCGCTCGTATCGCTCATTCCACGCCAGCGCGTCGCTCAGCTGCCGCTCGAGCTCTCCCTGGCGCGATTCGAGGTCGCGAACGAGTGCGCTTTGCTCCTTGAGACGTCGCAAGAGCTTGCTGTTCTCTCCGTGAAGCACCGAGTGACTGGCGGCTTCCTTCTCGACCGCAGCTCGGACGGCCTGCTCCACAGCAGCGCTGTCGCCGCCCATCTTGTCGACGTGCTCTGCCAGACTTGCGAGGTCGCTCTGCTGCTGCAGAACGCGCTGGTTCAGCTCCAGGATCGTGTTCTTGTCGCGGATGCGCAGCTCCTGGAGCAGCTCGAGCTGCTTGGCCATCTCTCTCACGTCGCGGTCGCCAGTATCAAGCGAGACTGCTCTTGATCGCTCAGCAGCCGCGCGCTGTCTAGTCTGGTCGCTGGCGCTGGCGTTGCCAGCTTGGCTCTGATCGTACTGCTCGTGTTGGACTTCCAGTCGCTTCACCTCGTCCCGCAGGCGCGCGATCTCCCGCTGCATCGCGCTCTTCTCGACGTCAAACGCGGCCCGCGCCTGCTGGGTCAGCGCCTCGACGTCGCTCTCCTGCTCGTCCATCTGGATGAGCTTGGCCTCGAGCGCGCTCTTCTCCCGCTCGGCGCGCTGGAGCTTCGAGTGCAGCTGCGTGATCTCTAGCGTCTGCTCGTCCACCGACGAGCGGTAGTCCTCCAGCTGGGCGTGCAGCCCACGCACGGACGTCTCATAGGCCGCCGCCTTGTCTGTCGCGGCCCGCAGCGAGTTGCGCAGCGCCGAGACCTCTCCGCGCAGCTGCTCGTTCTCCTGCAGCGCCTTGTACAGCTCGCCGCGCTTGTCCTTGCTCTCCTGGGCGATGCGTACGACCTGCTCCGCCGCCGCCGAGCTCGCCGCCACCTCCTTCGTAGCGGACGCGCGCAGCTCCGTGAGCTGCGTCTCTAGCGCCGCGTTCTTGTCTCGCAGGTCTGCGCACGTCCGCTCCAGCTCGGCCGTCAGTGGAGACGACGCGGCGACTGACGAAGTGGATGGAGCGACTGCTGACGCGTTTGTGGCCGCCCCAGTCGCAGCTTGCAGCTGGGAAGTCAGGTCCTGGGCAAGCGCAGCGAGCGCTCCTGCCTCCGCCTTGCCCTCCGCTGCCTCGCGCTCGTGGCGCGCGCGCTCGTCGCTGAGTTCGCCTTCGAGAGCCGCGACGCGCTCGTGTAGCGCCTCGCTCTCCCCCTCGAGCTCCAGCAGGTCGCCGCGCACGAGCTCCAGCTCCTCGCGCAGCGCCGTGCAGTCCGGACGCAGACAGCGCGTCGACGCGCCCGCGGCGCTCGCCATGGCGCACAGAGGGCGCCGCCACGAAGCCGCCGATTCCGACCCCGGCGCGCCGCCTTCAATGTCTGTGGCAATGCCAAAAGGCGCCGATACCGCCACTAGCCAGATTATCCGGATGTCGGATACAAACTATACGTGTTGTTTTTGATTGGTTGAATTGACTATCAAAATAATGTAATTTCCACGAATCACAGTGCGCATCATCGGTTTGGACGGGGTTTTGTGGCCCACCGCACCCGCTGTCGGCGCCCCCCACTCGGCCACCCACTCATTCGCGAGCGACGAGCTCCAAGGTAAGCAAGCGCTAAAGCTGCGGCGCTCGCTTCTTGGCGGCGGTCTGACGGCTCCGTGGGCTTTGCAGAGCGTGTAGGGAGCAGCATGCTGCAGCGCTTCTCGGTCCGCGCGGCGGCGGTGGCGGCGGCGCGCCGGCAGCTGCTGGCGCCGGCCGGGCCAATGGGCGGCGCGCTGCAGGTGGCGCGCTTCGCGGACATGGAGTCGATCGACGACGACGACGACCCGGACGACCCGATCATCTCGAAGGAGCGGCGCGACGCCATGCCGCGCCGCCAGGGCATGCCGGCGGCCGCCAAGAAGAGCCGCTTCATGGCCGTGGCGCCCGAGAACCGCGGCAAGGTGCGCCGCCGCATCCTGGACGAGTTCAAGAAGGACAAGATCTCGCTCGTCGACTTGGACCAGCCGGGCATGTACCAGACGCCCGACACGGGCATCCTGCGCGACATCCGCGAGATGCACGAGGAAGAGAAGGACATGCAGTTCGACGAGGAGGAGGAGGACGACTCGCTCAACCTGCAGCGGCTCGGCCTGCTGCGGCAGATCGTGCACGTCGACAAGGTGCAGAAGGTCACGACGCAGGGCAACATCCTGCGCTTCCGCGCCATGGTCGTGGTCGGCAACCGCCAGGGCTGCGCCGGCTACGCGGTCGGCAAGGGTGCGTCGCCGCCGGACGCCATCCTGCGCGGCACCAAGCTCGCCATGAAGAACTTCACGTACATTGACCGCTTCGACGACCGCACGCTCTTCCACGAGGTGCGCGGCAAGTGGAACAGCTGCACGCTCTTCCTGCGCCCGACGCCGCAGGGCAAGGGCCTGACGGTCAGCGACACGGTCGCGTGCGTGCTCGACTGCTTCGGCATCACGGACGTCGTGTCCAAGACCCACGGCCAGCGGAACCCGTACACGGTCATCAAGGCCACGTTCGACGCGCTCTCCAAGCACGAGACGGCCGAGGAGATCGCGCTCAAGACGGGCCACTCGCTTGTCGAGATCAGCACGCTCGCTCGCCACCGCAACCTGTAAGGAGGGGCGGGTTCGCAGCGAAAGACGGATCACTCGACGGCCTGGAGGGGATTAGATGACGGCAGGGACACGCAGGGGCGTCGAGGCGCCTTTGTCAGGCCTCTTGGCGTGCTGAAACACGGAAGAATGGTGCATGAGGCACTCGCGTCCATGTGCATCTCATCATGGGGTCGAGTCCACTTCAAGCGGCTTGAACTTGAGTGCATCCGTCCTGGCAGACAGCGCGTCGATTCTATATATCCCTCTTCTGCCTCACAGCCGCCCACACGCGGTCGACACGCCAACTCTGGACGCCAGCAATCTGTGTGAGGCGGCGCCATGCGCTTGGTTCCTGGTACTACTGCTGCTAGTCCGCCCACGTGTTAGACGACGCCTTCTCGTAATACCGGTCGCTCGACTTGACGGCGTCGACCAGCCAGTTCATCGCCACTTCGATCCCTTCCCTGCCGGGTAGCACAGCAAACGCGAGCCGCAGCATTAGACCCTCTTGTCGCTTGCACCTCCTTATTAGCCGATGGTACCTTGTCAGTGCGCAGATCGGGAAGCTGTTGACGCCGCCGGCGTGCGACTCCACGTCCAGCAGCGCTCTAATGCTCTGCGCCGACTGCGAGTTCTGTTGGCAGCGAACATGAGTCAGCCAGCGCACTCATTGTGGCAGCGAACGCCGCTGCGTCCCACCTCGAGGTCGATCTTGTTGGCCAGTATCACGAGCGGCATCCCCGACAGCTCCTGGTTGTCCAGCATGGCGCCTGCCCAGGCGGCGCAAGCACGAGTGAGAACCCTCTCTATATATGTATAACACATACACGCCCACTAAGGACGTCGAGTCGGACGCACGCAGCGTCTGCTTGGCCTCCTCGAAGCGCGCCGCGTTGGCCGAGTCCACGACGAACACGATGCCGTGGCTCTCGCTGTAGTACTTGTTCCAGATCGCGCGCAGTCGCTCCTACATCGCCGCTCGCATGAGTCGCCTGCATTCTCTCTCTCTCTCTCAATAGAGATACGCCCACGCCCATGCGAGCACGCGTACCTGGCCGCCCAGGTCCCAGAAGATGACTCTGGACCGCTTGATGTCCACGCGCGCGACTGCTCCACGCCGCCAGTCCGCGTCAGACGCCGCGCTCCAACCATTCTAGGCGCTCACGTACTGTTCAGGCCGACGGTGGGCGGGATCTTGTCCAGCGGGATGCCCGGCTTGCGGCCGAAGATGCCCTTAAGCTGCTCCAGCAGCGTCTGCATGCGCGGAGGGAGCAACGACGCTGGAGGTCAGTCAACGCGGCCGCCTAGCGCCGGGAAATGGGAGGGCCGCGCGCGCTCCGAGCGCGAGGGCGGACGTACCTACCGTTTTGCCAGCGTCGTCCAGCCCGACGATGAGCAGGTGCAGCTCCGCCTTGGAGAAGAGGAACTCCCAGAGCCCCATGAAGAGCGAGAACATGGCGGTCGAGGCGTCGATCGCCACCTTTGGCGATACGATAGGGTATGTAACCCACGCACTGTAACCCCGTCCAAGTCGCCGTAACCTCACCACAGTGAATGCACTGCTGCGACGTTAGCGCAACATAGAGAGGTCCTTCACGCAACATAACATCGGTGAACAGTGGGAAAGAACGCGCCGGGGCACTTTGGAAGACGACAAGCATCCAAGAAGAACGCGAGCAGCATGCAGATCCAGATCAAGGTGCGTCGCGCGCGCGGCTTTCTACTGCTCTGATGCTCTGGACCCGCGCGTCCAGAGGCGACTCTCCGCCGTCGAGAGGCCGTCGGAGGGGAAAGGAGGCGGCCAAGTGCGTCGAAAGCCGAGCGAACTGACAGTCCCTGCTCCGATTCCCGTGTCTGGATAATGCGCATATGCTCGGTGGGCGATACATAACAGACGCTGACGGGCCGCAAGGTGAGCTGAGCGAGATGTACTGGAGAAATGGCGGCCGTATCCGTGCGAACTGACGCGTCGTGTGGCGTCATATGCAGCAAACGTTCAACTTTGAGCCGGACAACACGGTGCGTTCATGAATGCTCCATAGTGTATGAAGAGAGAGAGAGAGAGAGAGCAAGAGCGAAGACTGACGCGTTGCTGACGGACGCGCAGATCCTGCACGTGAAGCAGGCGCTGCAGGAGAAGGAGGGCATCCAGGTGGACCAGATCCGGTTGATCTACAGCGGCAAGCAGCTGTACGTCGGCTCTCTCACATGGGGAACTCCTCTAGTGTTCTGACGCGCTTCATATCCCTTCCCAGCGCCGATGACAAGACGCTCCAGGACTACAACGTCGCGGCCGGCGGCACGATCCACATGGTGCTCCAGCTGCGCGGCGGGTGCTAATCAGTGACGCGCGGCTGCTGTTGGCGACGCGCTTCTGCGACTACCTCCACCGGCAGGAGCCCGTCGCCTACGACCAGCAGCCGCAGTATTAGACGGAGAGCGGCGGCGAGGACGGCGCGCGCTGCGCCTCCACCCTCCCATCTCGATGCGAACGCGTGAATGGAAGCCGTGTCCTTGTTACCTCAGCGCTGAGGCTCCCTCCCTCCTCCATCTTCCTGCGGCTCTGCTCCCACACGGACGGCGCCGGCTCACTGCTGCGCCGTCGAGGCGGCGCGGGTCGCGAGCTGCTGCGCCACGAGCGGCGCGAGCTGCTTCTTCTCGGCCAGCGCCTTGAGCAGCTGCACGATGAGCGGGATGTAGTTGTGCTTGCGGCGCTCGTTCTCCTTGGCCCAGTCGGCGCGCTTGCGGCTCTCGGCCGCGATGGCGGCCTCCAGCTGCGCCGCGGCCTGCGCGATCTCGGGCGTCTGCTCGAGCGCGGCCAGCTGCGCGAGTTGCGCCTCGTACGCGTCTATCCGGTTGCCGACGAGCGCGAGCAGGTTGAAGCGGATCTCGGACGCCGCGTACGTGTCCATGCGGCGCTGGATGACGGGGCAGGCGACGCGCAGCCAGGCGTCGCGGCCGCCGCCGGTCGGCGCGTCCCCGAGCTCGATCGGGCCCTCGCGCAGCCCGTCGAGCTCGTAGACCTTGCCGCCGAACGGCACGTAGGCCACGAAGTGGTACACGTCGTCGTCCGCCGTGGCCTTGCGCTCGTCGACCACGAACGGCTCGGCGCGCGAGAACGAGTTGTGCGCGAGCCGGATCGGGTCGCTGTTGGAGATGGCCAGGCCCTTGAGGTCCGCCGGGAAGTCGGCCGTGAACGCCTTGAACTCGCGCAGCGTCTCGCCCAGCGACACGTCCGGGCTGTTGAGCAGGATCGACAGGATCGCCTGCGTCGCGCACGCATTGCTGATCACCTGCTTGGCGAAGAACAGGCCGGTCGAGCCCTCGGGCGCGAACGTCGCCCCCTCCGCCATCTGCGCGTGCGTCGCGTCAAACTTGAACAGGAACACCAGGCCGTACACGGGCGACACGTCCGCGAACTGCTGATCGTCCAGCGAGTACAGCTCCTCCACCTGCACGCCCTTGACGCCGATGTCCTCGATCAGCGCCGTGAACACGCCTGGACAGGACAGGAAGCAGCGCGTAGAGGCGTCAGCACGCGGGTGATGGGGGCGAGCGGATACCAGCGAGAGCGCGAGACGCGCGGCTACACGCGCATGTACCTGGGTCCGACTCGATCGTGCACCACGACATGCTAGCGGCCGCGTTTGCTCCTCCTTCTTCCTCCCTGCCGCCTACTTCTTCCTTCGTCGTCCGCTTTTCTGGAAAATGGTCGCGTTGCCGTATCTTGTCCATTTAGGGGGATTTTGTACGATGATGGAAATCAATATATTCGATACGACAGGTTTGGAACGTTTCATGCGAGAAGTGAGGTTGAACGCGTTGACGTTGAAGCGACGACCAGGGCACTCGATTTCTTCAAGAGAAGCGCGGTGTCTGCACGGAAACAGCAGCGGAATCCCACTGCGGAAGAATCTAGGCGGTCTGCAGCTGCGCGTCGACGGCGCCGAGCTCGTCTCGGAGCGCACGCAGCTTGGCCTTGATGCGCTGCGCCTGGGGGTCGCCCATCGCGAAGGACAGCGCGAGCGTCGCGCTCTCGGACTGGATGTCGAGGCACAGCTGTCGGCGGTGCTCCATCAGTTCGGCCTCGCCTTCCGGTGGACGTCTAGCATTCGATGCACGCTGCGCCTCTGCTGGCTCTGTCGGCTCCTGCGTCGTGGCTTGAACCGGAGACGCGTCGGCCAGCTCTTGATGATTGCCAGTATCTTCCTGGACTCGACTACATCCGGTGGCGTTCGGATTCACCTTCTCGGGCGTCATGAACGCGTTTAGCGTCTCGTAAAGCGCTCTTGCGGTCGAAGAGGACGCCCCAGTCGATGCGGTGGAGCGTTCTGGGCGTTCGGTCTTGAGCTCACGACGGAACTCGTCGAACGCACGCAGGAACGACGCGTCGTTCAGCTCCGAGCTGTGAATGCTCGAGCCGTCCAGCATGCTCAACGCGCTCATCACTTCATCCTTGTGACTGCCGCCAGACGAGTCTGCGTGGCCGTCTTCGTCCTCATCCGAGCTTCCAAAGGAGAACTTGCGCGCCAGAAGCGGCGTCGGGAACTCGTTCTCTCCGAAGTGCACCTGTTTAGACGACGCGTCGCTCTTCTTGCTGCTGCCGGTGCTTGGCGTGGTCAGATGTGTCGTCCCCGGTGGTCGGCGAGCTGGCTCGGGGGTACAGTGATCAGGCGACGAAGCGCGGGACGACTCGAGCACAGACGGAGACGTTCGCGCCGACGCAGACGCTGTCACCGCCATGCTGTTGATACTAGACGCGTTGCGAGCCGTGTCGGCCGACGACGAGGGTGTGGACACGTGCTGCGACGACTCCACCGACAGCTGCCGACTCCTTCTCCGTTGCTGACGACGGCCATAGTCAACAGTGCTTGTGTCCGAGTCCGCCACATCGCCCTCGTCGTCGTCGCTGCTGCTGCTCATTGCCATGCTGGTCTCTAAAGCGTCGCCACGGTCATGATGGAGCTGCTTCGGGTTGCTTCGGGAAGACGCCTCGGGTCGTGGCCGTCGATGGCGGTGGTGTGGCAGCGAGCGGCCACGAAGAAGCTGGTCGCGCACTTGGACGGACTGCTCGAGCTGGAGCATCGTCTCTGCAAACTTGAGCTGGATGGAGAAGACGTCGTTCAGCGCATCCAACGTCGTCGGATACACCACGCGTGGGGCATACGACACGGCCGGTTGCGGGTGGAGTGCAGCATATATCTGGGGGTGTGGCGCGCCAGGAAAGCGGGCAGTCCGTCCGCTCATTGCTCCAGCAGCAGCCAGTGGCTCCAGAGTCACGATGCCGCCGATAGAGTACTGGCTTTCCGCTGTTGCATTGTTCCCGGCAGCGGCAGCATGGTCAACAAATCGGGTCTGATGGAGTCCGTCTGGAAGAACCGATGGCTCCAAAGCAGTTCGCCGCCCCTTGGTCCCCTTCGTGTCTGTCTGCCTCGAGATGTCACTGTCAGCCGCTGCCTCTGCGTCAATCTGCCGGAGGATCTCTTGTCGCTGGCGCTGGAGTTCCTCGATCGCGCGGTGCAGCGAGCGGACACTGGCCTTGCGTTCGTGCGTCTTCCTGCTGTTGTGGCGCCGGCGGTGGCGATGCCGCTGCTCCTCACGCTGCGCAGAGTCCAATCCGCGACGCTCGTCTCGCTGCACTCCGTCCAGAAGCTGCCGCTCCAGCTCTTCCCGTCTCCTCGCCACTCGCGCCAGCTCCTGAAGCACTGTTTGTGCGTCATTCCCACGACCAGCGCGGGCTTCTGCTGGTTCTATTTTGACTGCCGGTACCTCGCTCACTTGACGATACCGCCCAGCGTCGTACGGACTGCTCGCTGATGTGGATACAGTCGTAGCCGGTGTGCCCGCTGTCAGTGCCGCCTCCCTTTGCGTCGCGCCGACGATCGGCTCTCCACGAAAAGAAGGCGACTGGAAGCCGCTCCGGCCGGGGAAAGAGAGCGACAAGTCGCCGCTGAGCCGCGTGATCGTCGCCTGCAGCTCCAGCTTGAGCGCGCACAGCTCTTGCGCGTACTCGCCGCCGCTAAGCGCCGCCGCCGCCGCCATGTCGGAACTTTTGGCGCGCTGCCGTCAGTTCCCGGGCTTTTTTGAAAAGTGGCAGTGCCGGCGGTATTTTAACCAATCACAACCTGAAACAAATGGTAGTAGATTGTTGCGTTTCAACCAATCATGACCATGTATACTTATCCGAGGTTCCGGCAACTATAACCGGTTGACGTTGGCCGCAGTCTTCAACCACATTGATGACCCCACAAGTCACATTGACGCTGACTGACAGAGCGTAAGAGAGCCATTCGCACCGAGACGAAGCAAACGTGTACGCGCCGTTCAGATCGCTCGCTTAATTACTACACGGAGACCGCTCTTGGCCGCCTGCAGCGAAACGGTCGTGGCCCAGAGGCAGAGCCTTTGGGCGCGCGCGACTGCCTAATGCAGCACGCGAGAACTAGGGGCGCCAGATCCTCCGCCGCCTCTCCGTCGCGACGCAGCGACGACGCGGTCTCTCTTTCTCTCTCTCTCTTTCTCTCCTTCGGTCTCTAAAGGCAACAGTGGACACGTATCGCGCTGGCTGGCGAGTGATCTCGGGATCTTCCTCTCGACGGAGCCGGACGTATAACACCTTCGGTTCCCTCCGCTCGCCTCGCGCCAAGGTCTCGACCGCGAGGCGGTGTCTACAGGCGCGGGTAGAACGGCTTGATGCCAAACTGCACCACCGTCATGAGGCCCGCGCCGAGCGCTCCGGCCAGCACAATCGCCTTCGGGCCAGCTGTAAGAGACCAACCGCGTTAGACGCCAGTCAACGCATCCAAAGGAGTACTGCAATAGACGCTGCGTGACGGACCTGTGGACTTGTAGAAGACGCCGGTGGCCGCCGACGCCAGGATCGGCGTCACCTGGTCGAACTTGACGTACGTCTCAATGTCCGTCGAGTCGACCGCGTACTCGAACGCCTTGTAGATCATGGCTGCAGTCGCAAACACACAAGACTCGTGTCAGCCATCCCTCGTCATCCCCCACCCCACCTAGTCGCTGTTCAACCGGCTTGCAGCGCCGTACCTAAGCAGCCGAGCGCGTTGCCGGCCTTGGACCCGCGCAGCGCGGCGCCGTTCATCAGTGCGTTCATGCGGATCTTGAACTTGGGGCTCGGCGACCGAGCGAAGCCCTGCGCGGCGCCAAAGAGGCCGCCGCCGATGATGCCCGTGAAGTACGCCGTGCCGCACGAGCCGCCCACCTGCTCCATGAAGGAGCGGCCGTCCTTGTCGTAGTCCAGGTAGTTGGCCGCGTCGTCGTCGAAGCCCGAGACGCCGAACACGGGCGCGATGGCGCTGATGTCGATCGACCCGGACGGGATCGTCGGCAGCACCGGGAAGTCCAGGTTGCTGGCGCCGAAGCCGCCGGACGAGGACGAGGACGCGTCTTGCCACCGGTCGCCCGACTCCCACGAGTTGTCGCGCCCCGACATGGTGAACGGTCTGTGCAAGAGGAGGCTCGTCCGCGCGTGCAGAGGGGGCGGGGGGGGGGGGGGGGG
>JAADXX010000646.1:0-16802 GCA_023338025.1 Phytopythium oedochilum
CCTTCTTCCTGTCCCGCGACGGGTTTCGCGCTGCGCCGCCCCTGCGGCTCTTGTCAGGAGAGCGATCCGAGCCATTCGACGTCTTCGGAGTCGGCGGCAGAGCGTCGGCGGAAGCGCTCGGCGCGCCATACGGAAAGCGTGTGAGCTCGCGGTCGCACTCGTCGATGAACGCGAGCGCGGCGAGCACCGTGGCGCCGCCGTCGTCGCCGCCCTCGGGCAGGAACAGCGTCGTATCCATACGAGATCTCCTTGCAATCCTCACCGACCGCGTCGTTCATCACGCCGTTCGAGTCGGTCATGAAGCTGCTCGTGTCGCTCGTGAAGCTGAATGCGGTTCCTGTAAATTATCCTTTTGTTTTCGATAATTTTGTGCAATCAGGAAGGAATGATTGCTTATTTAGGCTTCAAAATGTGCTGCTGCAAACATTCATCATATCGATTATTTCGATATTTTGAATTATAGCACTACTTTCTTATATTATTTTGCGAAATACGACGAAAATCGAGGTCGGCCGGGTTGATAAAAGCGGATCGGCTGACCGGCCGAATGACGAGGAAGACGACGGCGCTCGCAGCTGGCGCTGGCGGCGCGGACGCGCAGCTGTCACTCGAGGAGGCGTTCGCGTTCATCGAGAAGTTCGACTCAGAATTTTTTTTTGCGGTATGGATTGCTAACGCCCGCGGTGTAACGGGGTTACACAGTTACGAGTACGCCCGATAAGTGCGGCGCACTTAGGAACCCCGCACTTACGGGTGGCATGCCCTCCAGCTAAGTACGGCTGAAGGTTGAGTTGTCTACACGACCTCAAGAAGTACCGTGAAGTATCTCCTTTCTTATGCATATTAGGTTAGTGTCGAGAGTTGGAAACAGACACACAAAATATCATTCAGTCTCCATTTTACCAAGAAACTAGTGTTCCGTACATTTGATTAAGGATATACAAACCCCTGGGTAAACCGTTCTGTTCAGGCAGTGTGACACGCTTCCTCAGCAGCTAGTGCTGTGTGACTTCCGTCACACTTGGTAGCACTTTGAAGTCCGTCCACGACCTCCGCGGGTCGCGTCGGACGACCTGAACCTCTTGCGGGTTAGCTCATCATGGAGCTCGACCGAACTCAGTTCCCTCACTTCAGTGAGACTCAGTGGGGGGCACTGAGCAAGATGCAGGGCATCTTGGGTCCCGATGGGATTGCGCAGCTGCTTTCGCAGAGCGTCGAGGCGCAGGTTACGCGCATGGAAGAGTTCCTTGTGTATGAGAACGTGCTGTTAAACCACGTGCGTGGTGCGCTCCAGGCGCAGGCGCAGGCGGCACCATCGCCCATGGTGGCGCCGCCCGACCCAAAGTCATTACACCTGAAGGTGGAGCCCTTTTCGGGCGGCGAAGGCGAGAACCTCTTACTGTGGGTCCGCGAATTGGAGATGGCCATGTCGGCCGCACTCCATTCGGATGAACGCCTAAATGTGGCGTTTGCGGTCTCCCATTTGGGAGGATGAGCGAAAAATTGGGCCCTCACCAAAGATACCTTGGTGTTGGGCGCTTTCCCCACGTGGGAACACATGAAGCATGAGCTTCAGCAGACGTTCCTCCCCCCGAACGTCGCGTATCAAGTTCGCTCACGCTTTCTCGCATGTCGTCAGGGTCAGCGCTCACTTGTGGACTACGTCCAAGAGCTGTGCACACTTGTCGCGGGCATGGCTGCCGACCCTCTGCCAGAGATGGCCAAAGTAACCGTGTTCATGGAAGGCCTCCATGTGGGTCCTGCGCGTACGCAGCTATTCCGAACGCGCGTTGCGTCGTTCGAAGAAGCGGTGCACATCGTACTCGAGGAGGATTACTCCCACCGGCAGGCTCAGATCGTCGTGGGCGCCACGAGAGCGCGCCGAAGAATAATGGGGCACAGCCCATGGAAATAAGCTCTGCGGAGCAGCGCAACACGCGTGGTGCGTGCTTTGCATGTGGCCAGTTCAGACATTTCAAACGAGACTGCCCCATGCGTGGGAACCAACGCCGAGGGCGTTTCACCAACCGCGCTCCGCGTGCCACCGGTTATGGTGGATCCCAATCGGGAGCCGCGCAACCTTTCACGGGTCGCAGCAGCTCCCAGAGAAACGTGAACTCCCAGTAGGCGCAGGGCGTCCTACTGGGGAGAACCTAAGTTCGCCTAGAGGCCGGGGTGGCAGCCACCGGGCGAGCTTAGCCCCCGAAAGTCCTGCGCTCTCAAGCATGGGGGATCACAGCAACAACATGTTGCTGGTGGTCCTTGCGGACGTGAAAGGATATGGGGGGAAGATGAGGGTTCTCATCGACTCCGGTGCCTCGAGCAATTACGCTCGGCGTGCGAGCCTCGACTCCAACAAGGAGGTGTTTAAGTCCTAGAGCAGGGCATCACGCTCCTTCAAACGAATCGCGGTTCGCCTGGCGGCAGGCAAGATAGTTGAGACCGAGAAGGTCGAGGTGGATTTGCACCTCAAGTTCCTTGACTTTGACTTGGTGGAGTGCTTTATCGCGCTGGATTTGGACCAGAGATATGGCCTCATTCTCGGCATGCCGTGGCTTGAAAGGCACGAGCCGTGGATCGACTGGCGATCGAAGTCGATGGGGGCGAGTAAGCCCATGAAAAGTGACCGGGCTACGATCAGTAAGATGCCTGGGGGAACACATGGGAAGACCCAGGGGTGGCGCGAGAAGCGCCCGGATAAGGACACATCCTTTGAAGTTGGAGTGTCAGAGATCTACGAGATCTCACCCGAGGGTGCAGTCAGTAAAAGCTCTGGGAGTGTTCAGGCTGCGGTACAGGCCTCACAGGCCGGGCATAAGAGGGTGCACTGGTCACCGCTCCCCACCCGAGACTCGGCGGGTGGGTGTGATGTCGGGGGCCAAATGGGTCGCCCTGACGGTCGGAGCCCGGATAGGGCGGGTGCTGGGGGCGAGCCATGCACGGTGGTAACGGCTGACCTCACCAGTCAGGAGCGACAAGCGTCGTCATCAATGTCCTCTGGACAGATAAGGACGGGGTCGCGTAGAGTCGCTGAAACGACAGGGAGTGAAGTACACCACGATGGTGACCCGGAAAGGGATGAGGCGTACATGCGCCAAGCACGCCAAAAATATAAACTCCTGGATGGGGTCACCGGAGCGGTCGTGGCTCCTGCGATTTCGCTGACACCTCTGACCGAGCTTCAGGCTCTGTTGGACCTCGAGGAAATGCCCGTCTCGGACTTCACAGACGCTCTGGCGAGCGGAGAGGTCGCGGGGGCCGTTGTCATCCGACCTCCGAGCTTGACATCAGAGTTTAACAGCTCGTCCGTGATGGACTCGAGTGTACTCGACCTCAGTAAGGAAAGGATCAATGCCCGGCGTGGCACGGAGATCCTCAAGGATCCAGAGGACCCCCTTTACTCTCTCCTCAAGGAGTTTGGGGATGTGATCTCTACTGAGCCACCTAGTGCGTTGCCACCCGACCAGGGTGTACGTCATGGGATTGACTTATTGCCGGGGACGAAGTATTGCGTCACCCGACAGTGTCCCCTGCCACGGGAACAGTGTGAAGTCATCGACGACTTCTTCCGTGCGAAGCACGAGGCGGGCCTGGTGTGTTCAGTGCTGTCGACCTAGTCGATAGCTATTACCAGATCCTCATGCGGGATGAGGACATTCCTCTGACAGCCATGAGCACGCCGAGCGGGATGCTCTGGGAGTGGCTTGTGATGCCACAAGGGCTTTCGAACGCTCCGGCGACGTTCAATGGATTGGTCACCCAACTGTTCCGCCCCCTCCGTGCTTTCGCACAAACGTACTTTGACGACATCTTCGTCCACAGTAAGGCCGAGAACGGCATGTCGGCGATGGATGTCCATCGAACGCACCTACGGTGCGTACTTGAATGCATGCGTGAGCACAAACTCTACGCCAACATCGACAAGTGTCTTTGGTGCAAATGAGATCCCGTTCTTGGGATGCTACATCGGCGAACGCGGGATCCGTGCAGACCCCAGCAAGGTCCAGGCCATCGTCGATTAGCCGGTTCTACAGAACCAGAAGGATCTGAGGAAGTGGTTGGGTCTTGCCAACTATTTGCACAAGTACAGCGCGAACTACGCTGAGATGGTGCAGCCATCTCACGCTGCTCCTCAAGGAGGAGCCCGACTGGCAGTGGACGGACGTCCATGCACGCGTGTTTACGCGGGTGAAGCAAAGCCTACTCGAGGCTCCAGTGCTTGCACTGCCCAACCCGGAGCCGCCGTTCAGCGTCGTGTGCGACGCATCTGATTTCGCGATCGAATGCGCGCTGCTGCAAGTATACCACGGTCATGAGCGCGTGATCGCGTTTGAATCGCGCCGGCTCAAGGCTGCGGAAAAGAACTATCCAGTTCATGACAAGGAGCTCCTTGCGATGAAGTACGCGCTCGTCAAGTTTCGCGTACACCTTCTCAGTGAGCGAGAGTTCGTCGTGTACACCGACCACGCGTCCTTGCGGATGGTGGCGTCGTCGCCTCATCTCTCGCAGCGCATGGCGCGCTGGTTATCGTTCTTTGCGGAATACAGCTTCCGTGTGGAGTACAAGCCAGGCAAGTAGAACGTGCTTGCCGACGCGCTTTCGCGGAGTCCGGACTATGAGCTTGCCCATGTGACGTCGGTCACGGTTTCGCTTCTCGACCAGATCCGGTCTGCTTACGACCACGATGGCTCGTGTCGAGCGCTCATCGCCCACCTCAGCGCCAAGACATCCGCCTCTGAGCCGCCTGTGGCGCTCTCCGCGCGTCTGCGCTCGCGGGTTCACCGCTTTTCGCTTGTGGACGGCGTGCTGTACTACAGCACGGACGCGTCGGACCCACCACGGGTTGTGGTGCCGATGGACGACGACATCCGATACCGGATTCTGTACGAGGCGCACGATGTGTCTCTGGGTGGCCACTTGGGCCGCGAGAAGACGCACCACGCGGTGGCGTCCGCGTATTGGTGGCCACACTTGTACACGTGGGTGTCGTCCTATGTGAGGACGTGTGAGACGTGTCAGCGCGTCAAGGCCGCGCCTTCCGCGGCTGCGCCGCTCACCAGCCTTCCCGTCCCTTCAGACTGCTGGCAGTCCGTGAGTTTGGACTTTGTTTTTGGCCTGCCGAAGGACGGCCACAGCAACACCGGCGTGTTGGTGTTCGTATGCCGTTTGAGCAAGATGGTGCACCTCGCGCTGTGCTCTGAGCACATCAATGCGGCCGGTGCGGCTGCTCTTTTCCTCGAGCACGCGTTCAAAGCCCACGGGCTTCTGGAGACGTTGGTCTCGGATCGGGATCCGCGCTTTGTCGCGCGATTTTGGCGCGAGCTCTTCCGGCTCTTGGGCACCCGCCTCGACATGTCGACGGCCGATCATCCGCAAACGGACGGCCAGACCGAGCGGGTCAATCAGGTACTCGAGGATATCCTCCGCAGCGTGTGCGCTGGGCAGCCCCGGGCTTGGAATAAGATGCTCCCCTTTGCGGAATTCGCTATGAACAACGCGGTTCACGCGTCCACGGGCTGCACGCCTTTCTTCGTCAATGGCTTGCGCCATCCGCGCACTCCGTTGACGCTGTCGCTTAGATTTGGTGGGGTCGCCACCTTAGGTGGGGGAGGGGATCGGACTGACGCCGTGGCGTCGCCCTCCCAAGCAAAAGGGATGTCCGCAACGCTGCGCAAGCAGCTGGACGAGTTCATGAGCACACGGCTCAGCGTTATCAGACGCGTGTGTGGCGCTATGGCGTCCACCCAAGACAAACAGAAGGAACAAAGCGACAAAATCGGTCGTAAGAATGCTCATGTATTCGAGGTCGGCAACCTAGTGCTGTTAAATGCACGCAACCCCCCGCTCAACGCGGTCAGCGCGGTCGAAAAGACAAAAATGCGTCCGCGCTACATCGGACCTGTCAAGGTCGTAGCGCGCCAAGGCAATGCGTACCGCCTGTTGCTGCCGACGGCAATGAAAACACACCCCGTGTTTTATGTCGGCTTGCTCAAGCCCTATCGCGATCCGGGGTAGGTTGCCCTGCCTCCGGAACAGGCGCAGGCGCCTGCGACTCCCACTCGTACGGACGAGACGGCCTACCCGAGGGTGGTTGCGAATACGACGCCGTCGGGGCGGGAGCCGAGCGCTCAGGGTACCGCGACCAGTCCTCAGTCGGACGAAAGTGCTCCGGGGGGCGAGAGTATGCCTCCGGATGGTCACGAGAGTCGTGGTGAGACGCTTGGCGTTGGTCATACGAGTAGTCGGACGATCGACCATACGAATCGTATGAGCTCCGCGAGGACTAGCCTCGATCGTACGAGTAGTACTGAGGCGGCTGGTACGAGTACCCGTGGGAATATGGGTCCGCAAGCGGACGAGCCACGGGCTTCGAGGACACAATCGATCGGGCGGACATCGTTGTCAACGCCTCAGCTTCTTGAAGCGTTCCAAGAACGCCATCAGAGACAAGAAGTTTGATGCCCTCGACCTCCTCGTGACCGACGAGGTCTCCATGATGAGTAAGGCCGAGTTTTTGAAGCTTGATAAGCTGCTTCGCCGATACACGCAGGTGCTCGGCGTCCCGTTCGATGGCGTTCACATCGTGATGGTTGGTGATTTCTTACAAATGCCGCCAGTGAACGCCGATCCAATCTACATCGACCCGGCTGGCATGGCCAAGGCGAGCACTACCGACATTGAAGGCTTCGAGCTCTGACTGAAGTTCACCACCGTCGTCGTGCTGGAGGAGACAGTCCGCTTCCGCAGCGACCCAGAATGGGTGGACGGTTGTCGCTACGCTCGGCTTGGACAGTGGACCCCTGAGTTCGTCGACTTAGTCAACAGTCGGGTCCTCTACGACCAGCACAACCAGCACGAGCAGTATGAGCCGAACGAGCAGCAGCAGGTCGAGCTGCGAGACGAGATTGGGGCCGATGCTGTGTTTGTGACTCCAGAGAACGCGGCACGCCTGGCCATTAACAATGCGTTTGTCGCCGAGACCGCAGCCATGCCGCTTGACAACGCGATTCCTGTGCGCGCGGTTGCCAACTTTAAGGGCGCGTTGAATGACCTCAGCCAGAGCGACCTCTGCGACGTGATGAGTCTTCCCGACAACAGGTTCGGGCGCGTGGCGCCGTACCTCGACCTTATCGAGGGCATGCCGATCCATGTAACGGGCTAGAAACCCACTACTAGCTTACACGTGTGTGTGAGGAAGCAAATTCAACTCTGAATGTATTATATTCCAGGGGCGGGGCCCCCACTGCATTGATTGCTGTGCGTTGTCGGTGATCTCGCGCTCGCGTCAATGCGATTTGGTGTTGCATGACACGAATGCTTTTCGGCGCATCGCAAGAACATGTCGAGTCTTGAAGGTAGATGCCTGTATCGCTTTGCTAACCTGTGCAGCGCAGGCAATCCTGCGGCGTATCAACATCTATCGTTTGCGGAACACAGCCGATGTTTTGTGTGTGTGCGTGTGCGTGCGTGGTTAAGGAAAACTAGTTGCTCGAGCTGCTGTAGGTCGGAGTGTAATAGTTCTGGCTAAGCGAGCCGCGCGGTGTACTTGATGGAGCTGTGCTTGTGCAAGGGGCGCAGAATACCGCGCTGAAATGCACGGTTGTCTCCGCTGCAAGGCACCGAAGCCGCGTGTCTTCCTCGAGAACGTCATCGCTCGGCCGAAAGTACACAAAGTCACTGCTGTCTAGCCTTCGTCCGACCCAGAAAAGCCCTGCGCGTATTCAAACACGAGAGAGCGCAACGCACAGTGCGTGCCGATCGATATGGTGGAGGCTCGGCGGGTGCAAGTCGGTCACGACTAGCTGGTCTCGCGTAGCGCCTTGGACGCCGTGTACTGGCGTGCCGAACGCCGGCACGATAGGGAAGCCCTTGATTGAGATGTTGTGCCACTGCAGCGTAAAGCTCGACTTGGTCTGGTGCACGGGCATTACCGAGGCTGGCCATGACTCTGGCATCCCAGGAAATCGATTTGGAGTTGGGCTGTTGTCGACATCAATATACATGTTTGCTGGCGGTGCTGACGCAGCAAAGATGCCGCCCTCTGTCTGCTTCAACGTCGTTGCTGGCTGCCAGTCGATGTGAAACACGCCCCCCCCCCAGCACCGTTGGCGACGCCCTTCGAGATGCATTGATTTGCTTTGATTCGTGCAGGCATGCCTGTGCGATGCACATTACCTGTTAGGCAACGTGTAGACTGCTGTAGGTCGGGCGTGCATGTAAAGTCAGCTCACCAATGTAGGCCTTGATGAACACCGGGATGTTCGCGGTTTGGCTCTCCGACAGCGATCTGATCTTGACGAGCTCGGGCGGCATTGCCGCTTGCGACAGCTTCGCCGGGATCGCGTACACCTTTCTTGCGAGTGCTCGGCTCGCTATCCGCACTGCTGACTCATTCACGTACTGGCGAGTTGCGTTGTCCGACGACGCGATTTGAATAAACGATCTGTTGGACCCGGTTCTGGTCGGCGGTGGCGGCGGCACTTGGCGCAGGAATGCTTGCATCTCTGGCACCCAGTCGCCGAGGCGCGACTATGCTAGCCACTTTCCCCATTGCGGGTCGTCCGCGAAACGCATGTTTTGCCTGAGGTAGACAACCTTGCGGATTTCACTGTACAGGTGCGCTCCGCGCGCCTTGAAGGGCGACAGCGGCTTGTTGCTCTTCTTTCCACCGGCCTTCTTGAACACGGGCGTGCCGAGAACTGCGAGTAGCTGACAGTGGTCGAACATCAGCACAGGCACGAGTCCGCCAAAAGGCTCTGCGCAGTCTTTAACCTTGCGCAATGCTTCTTCTCAGAGCCCGAAGAAGCCAGAGTCGGTCATGGACAGCTCGTCCGCAACGACACACAGTGTCGGATCCCAGCGGGCGAGTAACTCGTCGCTCGGGTTCTGGTGGTGCTTCGGTAGGCTCTTCTGATTGATGCCAAGCCCGACTGAGCTGTGCATCGTGTGTCCGTTCAGGTTCGAAGCGGCGATGCCTGTTGACGCGGTCACCATGACGCAGTTCGGGCGGCCCCAACTCGCAACAAGGCACCGCACATCGTCTACGATGCGCGACTTCCCGGTTCCTCCTGGGCCAGTAATTACCAGCGGCGTCGTATCGAACGGCGAATCGGCAGGAAGCTCGATGCCGACGATTTTGTACAGCACTGGCACTGCAATGTGCACAAATGCAGCGTGCTGCTCTTTGTTTAGCGCAAACTGTGCTGATACGTTTTGCACCAAGCAAAATGGAGCGACTTCGCGGGTTGCTCCGGTTTGCGCGCTGCGGAACTCGAGGCTTGCGACTGCGTTTCCGAGCGACTCAACGGTGATTGCAGTTGTCGGTGCTGCCGTGGCGCTTGCCCTGTTTGCTGGCTGCGCTGGCCGGCACTGCTTCTCGTGTTCCTGCTGGACCGCATCGAGCTCCGCATTGATGACCGGCGTTGCGCGGGCGACCATGCTGCCGACTTGGTCGTCCGGCAGCTGCGCCTGCGTCACGTTGCAGTTGAGAAGGCCGGGCAGCGCTTGGTCGTCGGCTACGTACTGCAAGTCGCTGGTCTCGGCTCTTGTCACCTCGGCGACGTCGACGTCGAACGCTAGCATGTCTGAACTTACCGACACGAGCGTGTCCATCTGCTGGGCAACGGAACGGAAAGAGTTAGGTGTGTCGCCGCGAATGTCCGGGTCGTCGCAAGGCGGGCCGACGTTGCTCAAGGCGTGCTGCGCACGGTACTCCAACGCGTCGTCGAGTGAGTAATAGTATTGCTGATGGTAGTCCAACGAGCGTCGGAGATTGGCATGCTCGAACGGATTCCACCTGAGGAAGCTCGCGCGCGCAGACGCAGCTGCGTCCACGAAGTCGACTGGGTTGCAGAACGGGCAGTACAGCAACAGCGCCATGTGCACGTACAGCTCGGCCTGCTCTCTCTCGTCGTCGTTGTTTAGAATGCGCACGTCCGGAAGGCGCGGGCCGACGATATCGGGGACGCGAGGATAGCTGGCATTCGCTAGTCCGTGCGAGCTTAGGTGGTCAGCTCGCTCGTCATCGCTGTGCAACAACGACGAGCAGCTCGTTTGGCTCGACGCCGGTATCGCTTTGCTTGGCTTGTACCACGAGCAGTAGTCGTACCAGAAGCAGTTCTCCAAGCACTCTGGCCTTGCCGTGTACTTGCGTATCGACGAGTCACTGAACAGCTGGTTCCTCCGCTCGACTACGGACGCCTCGACGTCGTTTCCGGACATAATGTCCAGCCCCTCGACGAGCGCGAGTTGCTCGAACCTGCAGCTAAAGTACGCCGCGCCTCCTTCCAGCATGATCGCGGCGGCGAGTGGCCCTCCGATTTCCATAACGCCCGACGATCGGTACGCGAGCGACAATAGCTGACCCAGGCCTTGCTGGAACTCTGTCGATTCGGCACGGGTCGCCTCCTCGCGTTGGATGCGCCGCTGCAGTGCGAGCTGCATTACTGCAATGTTGTCGAGCGAGCTCTGCCGCTTGGTCGACTATTGCACGGCGTAGTGCGTCGCCTGCAAGGAGTTGTGAGTCCAGAGCAGCCTACAGTCCATGCTTGCGTGCATCACACGCCGTCACAACGGCACGTACGGATTGAGCCACTAGTTTTCGACCGACCGGCGATACAGCATCTCACCGTTGTCGCCCAGTCGCGTTGCATTCTGCAGGTCTCGGTAGAAGTTGTATCGGCACTTTGCGCTTGTCTGACCCTTCACGCACAACTTTGTGTGCTGGAACACGTGTACTTGGTCTTTCAGCAGTAGCCGGCTGAGTTGGACGTCCGCCGTCCGCTTGTCGGCCGACAGACCAGCAAATCATAGGCGCAGCGAGCTGGCAGCGTCGTCCGAACACGCTGTTCTCTGTTCGTCGGTCAGCTCGGCGGCCTTTGCGTCGAGCACGGCCGTTACGATCTGCGCCTTGGTGATCCTCGACGTGCATCCAGTACAGGCAGCAACCGCTGGCGCCGCCGTCATTCCTTTCAGCAGGTACTTGTACTTCTCATGGATCGCGATCGGCTCGAGCTGGCCAGCGTAGTCGGACCGCGGGCACGGCTCAACCTCAACTGACGCGAACACGGGAAGCTCGGCGCAAAAAATCGACGCGCAGTGCGCCTCGAACTTGGCGCGCAGCGACGGACTCGCGAGCAGACCTTCCCAGTCGGCCTTGGTCTTCGGCAGCTCGGCAGCCCAGAACACGCCATGGTGGTGGACGATTAGCTTGCTCCGCTGCTCCAGCGCGTAGAATAGCGCTTCAACGTAGCCGAAGATGCCCGGATCCGCTTTCGGCTTGTTCGCGGCGGTGTCCCATCCGAACAGCACGTCAATCAAGATCCGACAGCATAGCTTGTAGTACTGGGCTTGGATAACTGCATTGTTCATGACGATCTTCCTCATCTGCGCCTTTGTCGGCATGTTGACAACCGTGCACGCGAGCAAGTCGTTCGGCCGGCCGTTCGGAAGGTCCTGGCCGCTCCAAAATGCAACCGCAATTGACGCGTCCGGATTTGGCGTCAACGTTCAGAATACTGACGGCTCGCCGAACATAATCGTCATCGCGCTGACCTTCCGCTGGATGACGTCCCGCTCTTTATTGCTTCCCCACATGTGCGCAGTCGACGCGTTGATCGACTTGACAACGCTGTCCGCTGCGCGGCAGCCGTCCTCGCCGCGTTGGATTGGCCGCTCGTGCCGCACAGCGTGGCGCTTCCTCGCGCGCACCTCCATCGCTCGCCGCAATTAGTCGGGCGTTATCTTCAAGACCTGCGTCGCCACGTCCGGGTCGTGGCAAACGCGCATGAACACCCCATTCTTGACTTGCAGCATCGACAGAAAGTCGAATATTTGCAGCTTGACCAGAGGATCCTCTGCAAATGCGTTGCTGGACAGGATCAAATAGTGCGGCAGCACGTCGCGTCTGCTGTACTGCCCGCGTCACTTGCTCGACAGGCCGCCGACGCCAAACGTCAGCAAATGCGGGAAGAGCCGATCCATGTAGAACGGGCCGGACGTCCGCAAAATCGACGTCGATCGACGAGCGACGAACGTTGGCCTGCCCATGATCACGTCGAGCGCTCGCGCTAGTCGCTCGCTCTCTTCGTTGGCCGACGCCGTTTCAACGAGCACGGTCTCGGTCTGGACGATAGTTTGTTCGCGAGCTGAGGCGTTTTCTGCGTCAGCGCTCGCGCCGTCGTCGGCATCAACAGTCGACTTTGCCTCAAACGGCCGAGCCACGGACTGCTGGCGCGCGCGGGCTTCCGTGACGAGCTGCCTTTCCGTATCGCTGCTGTCCAGCCGCGTGCAATACACGCGCGCTGCGTCGTCTAGCCCGCAAAAGTCGGCGTTCTCAGCGACGTCATTGTACAGCGGGTTGATCAGGCGCATGAGCCTGTCCAGGTGCCGCGCACGCTCTGCGTCGCACGAGTGCTGCTTGGCGAGCATGAACTCTTGCACCTCGGTCATTGGACCGGCCAACACGACGTAAAAGCTGTTGCTGGACGGCAGGCTCGGGATGCTGCTCGTGATCGTGGCGTGGCGGTTGTCCCACGAGATCACATGGCTCTGCAGCAAGTTGCCGGCCCTGCCGTACACGACTTTGACCACACCTCGCGATTGGACGAGCCCGACGGCCTCGCTTCAATGAACGTCGCGGCGTCGATCTCCTCGAACCGGCCGGCTACAAAGCAGTCTGCAATTGCAAAGCGAGGCGGCGCTGGATCTGCTTCGCGCGAGTTGCTTGCAAGCAACTTTGGGCCAAGCGTCTGCAAGTGCTGCAGCACGCTTCGCGACGCCCACGCTTTCAAGTGCCCCGACTCGTCGCGCTCGAATCCGCGCCAGGACAACATCATGCCGCCGAGCCGATTGTCGAGGCGGCCGCAGTCGAAGTACGCTCTGACCGCCGGCGTAGCCCACAATTTCGGCGCGAGCGCTTTGCGGATCGCAACTAACGACAGCTCGTCGAGCGCGACGCAACACGCATCGGTCACCGCACATGCCTTGCGGTCGATGTCGGCGTCACTGAAGTTTGCCGTGACCGTTGCTTCTAGGCGAGCACGGGTTGCCTCTGTTAGAGGCTCGAAGCCGTTGCTCCGGTTTACCTCCTGTAGTTGCTCGTATGGCAGCCAGGGCGACGGCCGCTTGACGTCTAAACACTCGCACACTCTGATTAGCTCCGGAGTTCGCGACGCGCACCACGCGAGATCGCAAGGTCGCCTCGCGTACCTGGCACGCGTGCCAATCGCGCTCGGGCTCGCTGTGTCCGCTTGGGTTTCGGCTCGACGTTGCCGTGCGCCGACTCATCTCGGGCTCGCTTGAGCGCTGCGAACAGCTGCTGCGTCCAGTGCACTATCATTCGGTACGGCGTTGCGCGCGCAGCCTCCGTCAGCAGCTGCGGGCAAGCCACAAGCGTTGAGTGCCAAGCTTCCGACATGCGGCAGTTGCTGTCTTGACCAGAGTGCAACCGGCCGGCCGCGGTCGGCTCGACTGCGTTTCAGTACAGCGTTAGACTATGCTCGAGCGCAACAAAATCTGCGCGGCGTCGCCCACGTACCAATCGCCAACACGCGCGCGCGACAAAATGCCAGGACCAAGGTCACCTTTCCGCCGGCGCTGCAGCGTCGAGGGAAAGATCGCAATCCTGGACGCGACCCGAACCGCGACAGCAGCAGCTGCAGCTAGAGCGTACGGTGTATCTCGCGCTACCGTCGCAGCGTGGTGCGCGAATGAGCAAGACCTCCGGCAGCAGCCTTCAAGCGCGAGACGTCGAACGGATAGCCGCCCTTGCCGCGCTGCACACGCCGCCACGAACGACCCGTCGATGCAAGCTGCGATACCAAGCGCGAGCGAGGAGAGCGCAAACGTCAGTGCAGCTGTATGTGCCAACGCCAGAACGACTACGGACGCGAGCGTACACCCAAGCACAAATGCTGCTTCGCTGCCAGGGGACCTCGAAACGGCTAGCGCGTCGGTGCGCCAGCCCAACCAGCTGCTTCACGACGGAGTCTGCACCGAATCGTCCGTTTCGGGTGCACGCCCGAGCGCAACTTCGAGCACGAGCACGAGCACGAGCTCTGGCAGCGCGAGCGCGGCCCGGTCGAGCCCTCCGCTGCCGCTGCATCCTCCAGAAGCCGATACGACGAGACTCCGCGCCGTGCTCGTCGGCTTTGCAGGCTACCCCGACACGCTTGCCGACATTGCTGCGCGCTACGCATTCCCCAAGCTGCGCGTCGGCGTCTCGTTTCTTTCCGGCGCATGCAGAACGCTCGGCTACCCGTATGCGCTCGACGCGCTCGACGCCGTCAAGCGCGACGAAGTCGACTACTGCGTCGTGGTAGTGCCGTGGCTGCTCTCGCTGTCCGCTCGCGACGCGCTCGACGAATTCGCGGCTCGCGAGCTGACGATCGTCGGCGAGGTCCCGAACACCGCCAATCTGTCCCTGTCCCTGTCCGCGCTCCCCGGGGTCGCGCTCGCAGACTGCAACTGCGTCATGTCCGACGATTTGCTGCTCAAGCAGCACGAGTCGCTGATCGCTGGCTTGGAGCGCGCGCGGCGAGTCGCTCGTGCGTCTGACTGTGTGGGACAGCGTCGGCGCGTGCCAAACCGTGCGTCTCGAGCACGTGACGGACATTGCTGTGCTCGCAAGCAAAGAGGCGGCGTTGAGCGCCGGCCTGGTCGCTCTGCCGGTCGAGGTGCTCGATGGCAGTGCGGCCCAGAGCCTGCGCTTCCTTCTCGCCGGTCACTTCGGCTGCACGCCGCTCGCGCCGCTCGAAAACGCTGACGCGGCGCCTGCGCACCAACCGCACTGGGTGCTCAAGTCGACCGTGCTCGCTGCGATTCCCAGTCAGCAGCTCGCCTGGATGCTCACCTTTGCGCGCATATTCGCCGACGCGAACTTGCGTATCCTCGAGTTGGAGATTGCGCCAGTGCCCGGCAGGTTCGTCTTCGCTCTCAAGCCTTCCTCGCGAGCCGGCACAGCACCTACCGCAACTAACGCAACTGCTGCGACGCCTGCCGCGCGTGGTAGACAAGACGAACGCCATGTGTTGGTGGCCTACTAGACTACCTGGCCGTCATCAGCAATCGCGCGCCTTCGTCAGCGCCTGCAGCAGTTGGCGTCGACGGTGCACGAGCTCGGTACATACTTTGCGCTTGCAGCGCTCTCCTCCGCGCGAGCAGCAGCTTCAGCTGCAGCTTGGCCCAGCACGGGCACGCTGACTGTCTGAATCTGCGTCGCCCATGCTTTTTTGTTTGTTCGTTTCATTCATCCATCCGTCGAGTCTATGGCTGCATTGCAGCGCTAGGAACAATGCAAGGCGCTGCTCGATCGTCTTGTCCTAGTTCGCGTAGCACAACTGCGCGCACGGCCTGGTCAGCGTGCGCGAGCGCGGGCCGGGAGCGCTCGACGGACACAATCGACTCTGTCCGACCACTGTCACCTCTAAGAACAATCGACATCATTCTTCTTTATCTACCTGCACTCCCGAGTAGGCGTACCTCTTTTTTCAAATTAGTAGTCCTGTTAGAAAAGACCCCCCCCACTTGCCAAGAATACCTCGCCAACCACGGTACTCCTCGAAAATATCCTTTTTTGCAGGTCCTACCAAATATAGTTGATTCAATACGTCACACGTCGCACGGGACATCAGATTATAAAGGTTCGGGACAGTTACGTAATGAAAGGTCCACAAAACTGAACAGGGACCTCACCACCCAAAGTTGTACCGTACTCTCCCCCCTTATCTGACACTGTCAGTTAAGACCTCGATTCACGGACCTCCCCTCCGTCCAATCTAAACGACATTTTCAGAGGTACAAAGGGTCGTTTTGTATGCTAACATACTACAGTTGGCCACGCACGTGCCATGCTCCCACTCAGTGATATCAAGTCTGACAAGATTCACGCTCATAGATTCCTTGCCGGCCACTGCGAACTATCGTTCGAACTGCGAACTCTGGACAGAATCCAGAGAACTCACCTATCCCTCACCTATTATATTTGGTGCGGAATGATTGCTACACATGCAAATTATTTGATCAAAATATGAACGAGACGCAAACATTCGGACGCGAATACGTCAAGCATAAAAGCGTTTAGTTTGGGAGGCATGTTGATCAATGAGAAAGAGCGCGTGCGAGCAATTCACGACTCCTCTGACGAGGAGCTGGTGCATTACAAGTACGAGCTGGCTGGCAAGAGGAAAGTCGTGAGATTGAAATAGCGAGCGTGTAGGGTATACAGTCCTGCACCGCCAATTCGACACCCATAATATTTTGAAACTTGCAACATAAAATGATCTGTAAATCAATTATCTAATTTTACAAGATATTAGTCTTTAAATAATTTATTTGCCTGAAACAATGTATACATCCCACAGTGTCGAATTGATGATGCAGGACTGTAGTAAGCACTTCGAGTACAGAATTGGGCAATGTAGTATCATTCCTTGAATTGGGAAATTTGCCTCGCTTTACAATTATCAAATGATTTGTTTTAGTTTGGGCTCACACATATCCGTCGTTACTAGAAAGGTTCAGTCGGCAATTTGCGCTCCCCACTACTACTAGTAAGGCTTATGTCGCTGCTGCTGGTCGAGGTCGACGATCACCGTGTGGTCGAGGACGCGATCGCGTTCCTGGACGCGTGGGAATCGGACGGGACGGGCGAGTCGCGCAGCTCCGGCAGCGGCAAGTGCATGTCGCCCGCGAACTCGAGCGGCTCCGAGGCGGCGGACACGTCGGCCTGCTCGCCGCCTCCGACGCCGTCGCCGTCGAGGCCTCTCCGCATCAAGCCGTCGATGATGACGACGGAGCGCAAG
>JAADXX010000647.1:0-16734 GCA_023338025.1 Phytopythium oedochilum
TGGAGCGACGACATGGCCCTGGCGCATCTCGGCGGCGTGCTTCCTTCGTCAAGATCACATCCGGCACAACACAAGTAAGTCCCCGACTCCGTAGTGTCGTCGAGCACGACGACTTCGCGGCGGGACAGCAAGTGCGTTAGGCAGTTACGCGTACACGGTGCAAGTCCGTATGCTTTGTTTGGTCGGATAATTTCGAGACAGAGGAAGTAGATTACCCGAGTCTATAGGCTGTTGTTTAGCCTGTGCTAAATGCGGCTTTGGATTCTCCGTCTTGGGGTAAACCATCGACTCCACCGAGCAACATAATAACGTCAACGAATTGTTTATGAACTCGAGCAGTGTTTAGACCGAGATAGCATCAAGTTGATGATCGACGACTGGCAGCAGCTCGCCGCCAACAACTCGCTTGTTACACGACTGGACGCCCGGGATATTCCAACACCACACCAGAAAGAGAGAGAGAGAAGATCCATTAATACCGTCGGATAACTCGACATGGACACGGGCGAAGCAGCGGCCCGAGGAGATCGATCCTCCGAGCGCGAATGGGGATATTGGCTCGCTGATCCGACCTCAATCCATGTCGACAGACACATATTCGGTTCGTGTAGCCGCACCTTCGTCGCCGGACGGCGGGCTGTGGACGCTGTCGGCCGACTGGGCAGCCTCCTCGTCGTGCTCCTGGAAGCTGATGCACGAGATGGCGCAGCACACGAAGCAGAACATGATCCCGACCTGACCACAGGATCACAGCACCAATAACAGACAAGACGGTCAGCACTGAGCACTTCGTGCACCAAGAACACAAACCAACGTACCAGGATGAGCCACGGAAGCAGCACGTAGATGGTCGAGAAGTCCGAGTCCTGCAGCCGCGCGGCGAGGATAAACATGGGCGACACCAGCACGCCGATCATCACAAAGGCGCCAATCACGTCCATCAGCGGGTACTTGGACGTCTCCTCGTCCTCGTTTTCCTCGTGAACCGACTCGCGCGTGTACGCGTCGTGGGACGGCTCCTTGGGCGACGCCGGCTTCTTGCCGTTCTTCTTCTCGTCCGCCTGCTTGGCGCGCACCTTGAAGTACCGCTTCACCGGGTGCGAGCAGAAGTACAGGATGCACAGCCACATCGGGATGAACACGACCCACCAGCTTGCATCATCGAGAGAGCCGTCGATCTTGAGCGCCAGCAGAACGCCCTGCACGAGCCTCAAGGCGAGCAACACGAGCTGTGTGAACACGGCAGCAATGAGTGCCTTGCGTTGAGACTTGATGGCCTCCGTCTGGGAGACACCGGCGCCCTCCGACTCCTTGGTCAGCATCTGGTAGCCCACAATGCCTCCGGCGATGGTCTCGACAAAGTTGAGTCCATCGTAGACAAAGTACGGGATGAACACTTCGATGATCGTCCAGCTCACGTCGTGGTTGAGCCGCATGGCCACAAAGATCTGCAGCACGAGCAGCATGAGCACCTTGAGGAACTTGTACAGCTTGAAGATGACCGGCGTCTTGTGCTTTGTGTCCTCCGGGTCCGTCGGTGCGTCCGACGAGAGCAGCGAGCAGCCAAAACAGCAGTAGTAGAGCGTGTCCAGGATCCACAGCGGAATGAACACGACGGCCCAGTCCCACGAGATTGAATCGTCCACCCGCAGACACCAGAAGACTGAGGGTTTCAAGCGGAAGCCGAGCAGAAGTCAAACAGTTAGAAGGAACGTTCCCGTGACGAGACGAGAAGGCAGGGTGGAGAACTCACGCGGGATGATGAGGAAGAACCCAAACAGCAGCGTCACCACCGTGATGAGGAAGCACTTGCCCTTGGCGCCAAACATGCCGAGCGAGCGGAAGAGCAGCACCGACATTTCCTGTAGTACAGATCAAAACCGCTAGCGTGAGACCCCGCAGGAAGGCAAGCGCGAGCGCTGCGAGGCAGCGTCGAACGCACCTCGGGGCTCATGTTGCCGTAGTCCTCCATGAGCTTGATTCCGTCCTCACCGACCCTGCAAGTCGCCACCACCAGGCACAAATTAGAGCTCCAAGAAAAGGCGTCCGACCGAGCGTGTCGTGGAGAGCCGTACTGGTCGTAGACCTCGCGCTTTTGCGGGTCCGATAGGACGTCGTAGGCCGTCTTCATCTTGGTGAACTGCGCGCGTCGCCACGACCATTCCTGCGTCAGTTAATTCCGCCCCCGAGTAGCCTCTCACGCTATCGGCGACGCGCCTCGTCCTGCGCCTCCGGCGTGTTGCCGCGCTTGTCCGGGTGCAGCTGCAGCGCCTTCTTGCGGTAGGCCTTGCGGATCTGCTCGGGCGTGGCGTCCGGCTGGATGCCCATGAGGTCATAGTAGACCGTGCTGGCCACCTTCTTGGTCGGCATGGCTGTTCGTCGTCCTCAGGCCGCCCCACGGGCTCTACGGGTCCCCAGAGCGCGCGGGTCGAGCGAGAGCGTTGAGGAGACTCGGGGACTGGAGGCGGGCGCCCTCGCACTCTCGCTTGGCGGCCGCGCGAACTCGCGCGCCGACGCTTCTTCCTTGGCCGCTTCCGACGGCCCGTTGCTGGTGTTTTCGCCACTCTTTCCTCCCTCGACTTGGGCGACACACACTCCTTGGGGATGGGGTTCGAGGAATGTTGTATTTATAGGAAGAGATATAGATAGACATCTTGATTTTAGTATGAGCGACCACCTTCAAATTTATAGGTCGTGCTAGGATAGACATGACGGAAACAACCCACCGCTTCCCCAGATTTACTGTACACTTGTCCATTCGTTTTTTACTGTATATAATAAAAAAGTATACGACCACCATTATGGTGGTCGTATATTTTTTTGGAATGAACTGTAATTTACGTGATTGTGCAAGTTGCACTGACGTCAGTGCCTGGTCGACTAACCGAGAGATAGCGTTGCAGTACTTCACAGTCAAGTAGTTCCTTAGTTGACCAGCGAGGGCCGCAGTAGGTATGCACAATTTGCATCAGCGAATGCTCAGGCGAGGTCGAGCTGCTGGCGGAGGTACGCCTGGGTCATGGTCGCGGGTGACGACATTCGGTAGCTGTGTCCGTGGGGCGTCGGGCTGTCGCGGAAGTCGCTGTGGTGCAGCCCCTTGCCCGGGTCGATCGTCAGCGGGCCGACGCCTAGCGTCACGACCTTGTCTCGACCCGTAAGTATGGACCGCTCGAGGTCAGACGCGTGCGGCTCTCGCCGCTGCTCTGGCTCGGGGAGGCGGACGTGCTGCAGCCCAAAGTCGAACAGCAGCGTCGCGACGACTCCTCCGACGAGCGGCCCGCACAGATAGGCCCAGAACCCGGAGCCTGGGCCTGAGAACGTCACCGACGACCAGCCTGCGCTGAAGGCGACGACGCGTGGCCCAAGGTCGCGCGCTGGGTTCAAGCTGACTTGGATCAGCGGCCCAAGCGCGACCATGAGGGTCGAAAGGCAACAGCCGAGCGAGAACGCGACGTAGACTTGGGGGCCGCGCACGCGGACGCCCTCGACAGACAGCGTGCGAGCGAGCAGCACGAACAGGAGCGTGCCGAAAGCTTCTAGGAAGATTGCTGCAACTGCTGACACGTCGTGCTCGTCGAGCACGCCGCCCTTCACCGCGATCGGGTTCGGGAAGTAGTTGGTGAACACCATGGCGGTGACAGTGCAGCTGGCGGACCCTCGCTCGAAGGTGACGCTTGAGCTACCGCCCGAGGCTTCAGCGTGTTTGATGCTGCTGTCGTACGCTAGCAGCACAGCCAGAGAGGCCAGCATGGAGCCTGCGAGTTGCGCGGTCACGTACGCAGGCACCTTGCGCTTCTGGAAGGGCGAGCTGCGAGATATCGCGAGCGACACGGTCACCGCGGGGTTCAGGTGCGCGCCGGAGATCGGGCTCGCGATGACGGTGGCGACGGCCAGCGCAATCCCCCACACGGCTGCAGTCGCCGCGCTCTCGTACTCCCACGACTTGTCCGTGTTGGAGCGCGCGATGGCAGTCAGCACGCTACCGGCAGTGGACGCGCAGCCGAGGAACACGAGCAGGAACGTGCCGACGAACTCTGCTGCGCACTCGACAAGCAGCGCACAGCACCTGGCGCGCATCGCTTGGTCTCTTGCGGCTCAAGTTGTGAATGGTGTGCTGTCGACGAGGTGCGTTGGGGAATGGTGAGGGAGCGATTGGGCGAGGCATGGAAACGAGCAGACAGAGCTCCCCATGTAAGGCGTGGGGAGAATTTCGAACGGCGAAGGGGGCGATGAGAAGCTCTTCGATATGTCTCCGCGCTGTCCGGCCCGTTTGCCAGCCCCAGGGTGGCTCGCATCGAGCTCGAGCGCGTCTCGACGAGATGCGCCGCACGTTGCGGCGATGTCTGCGTTCTTCGAACGGATAGATCTCATGGCGCCACCGCTTCTTCGCGGTGCAGGCGGCGATGTGTCGCCGCCGACTGGGTTCAACACAGATGGACAGCCGCGAGAGCCACCACGCGAGACGCGCATGCTGTTGACAGCGCGCTCCTGTGTCGACGGATCGCTCGTGAGCACTGAGCAAAATGTTCGGTCCAGACTACTAGCATCAAGTCAGCCTGCGCGCCGGCACTTTGAGCCTATGACCGCTCAAGACCGCTGCTGTTGGCAAGCTACCGAGCATGCGCATTCGATGCTTGGCGTGGGTTCTCACTCATATCTGCGCTACCTCCCTGACACGTTGCTGTCCGTAGATCTGTTTGGGCTGTCCCCGTCATGAGCGGCCGCGGGGAGCGCGCTGGCGGGCACGACGTACCCGAACACTTGGCTTCCCAGGAACGTAAGGTACGGCGGGCTCCGGTCATCGCACGGGATGAAGTTGCGTCCGTCCCAGTACGCCTCGCGCACCCACCCTGCGAGTTGGGAGCACCGTAGCAGCAGATGCCCGTCGTCTTCACTCACGGTCTCCACTCGGCACAGAATGTGCGCGGCACAGCCACGGATCGCGAAGCTCCGGCTCGCCGCGCTTGCGATCTCCTGCCGCGCCAGCTCCTTCTTGGACAGCTTCCGCTTCTTGCTGCTCGCCGCGCTGTCGCTGTCTGGACCGACTGCTCCGCCGCTCTCCGCTCCGCCTTCAGCCGCGTCACGAGCAGCCTCGCCGCTTCCAGGCGCACAAATAGAGATGTGTAGCTGCTTTAACTTGTCGCCTGCCGAGCCCGATGTGCCGCCGATCGCGAGCACCAGCTCCTCCATGCCGCGCACAGGCACATTGAGCACTGGCAAGAGCCGTTAGAGCCGAGCAGCCATCAGTAAGCGCCACCTCAAGTGCCCACGCACCAAAGACAGCACCGGGAGCGCCGATGATCCCCGCCGTGTGTCGCCCGGCATTGATCGAGCACACGAAGCCGCCCTGTGGTTGCACATCGCGTCAGTAATCGTCGAGGCGACGACGCGCCGTAAACGGCGGCCGCGAGTCCAAGCGGCGCGTCCGTGGCCTCACCGAACGACCCGTCTCCCGATACATGCACCTACGCACTCTATAGTAAATGTACCTGGTTGTTGATTGGCGTGAGCCAGGTGATCGTCATGACGTTGTGCCCGGCGTCATCGCCGCCGCCGCGCGAGGACAGCAGGCACACTGGGTTCGGGTACAGCAGCCGCGACAGCATGCTCTTGTCGACTGCGACCCAGTGCTCGCGCTCGGCCGCGGCGCCCGGGCGGCGGATCACTTCGCCATCTTCCGCCATCGGCACAATCTGGTCCGGTCGGACCAAATCCGCGCCTACGATCCGTCGACGCGAACCAAAATGAGCCACGTCGCCGACTCGCGAACTATTGCGCAAATAAATCGAGCGCGCAGACTACATCGGTACGTTTACTATTTTTAGCCGGCTATTTACTAGGGTTTCCTGATGATAGCAGCTGCTTTGTGTAATTTCTCACCCTGGATACCATGTACCGGCCCGATAAAGCTGGATTCTCATCTGCACAAGCGACGCGAGGGCCTCGACGACCGCGCCGCTCCGCCGGCTCCGTCGCCGCCGCGTGGACAGCAGCAGCAGCGAGCAACACAAGAAGGAGAAGGAGAAGGGGAAGGGCCGTCGCCTGCGCGAGCCGCTCTCCTCTGACCGCCGCCGAGAACCGGACGCGCGCCGCCCAACTTTGCCGCCGGCTTCCGTCGCGCATTGTAGAGAACCGACCGCCATGGCGGCCGCGAACGTGATGGCGCGCAAGCAGTACGAGCTGATCGTGCAGGACGAGTACTTGGTGGTACTGCACCCGCAGCACCCGCTGTGCCTGCTCGTCCCGCGCGGCGCGGCGCCGACGGACTCGGCGCTGGACGTGTCGGTGGAGCATGTGGCCGAGTTCCAGCACCTGCACGGCCGCCGCATGGCCTTCGACGCCATCTACGGCGTCTTCTGGCTGCTTCGCGGGCCGTACCTGGCCATGGTGACGCAGTCCAAGCTCGCGGCGCGCGGCGTGGACGACAAGGAGATCCGGCTCGTGCAGAAGCTCGAGCTGCTGCTCATCCCGACGCAGAGCCTGCCCGTGCTCACGCCGGCGCAGGAGGAGGACGAGCGCCGGTACCTCGACATGCTCACGCGCGACATTGAGGCGCAGAAGCTGCACTTCGCCAAGGACTACGACCTCACCCACTCCTTGCAGCGTACGTCGTTCCCGGTGTGTACGCGTTGCATCGTCCTGCCAGTCGGACTAACACACAACGTGATGCGATGGGGGTGGCGCAGGCATCTCGGCGTTCAACGGGAAGATCGGGACGATCGCTGAGCGAGCGGACCCGCGCTTCTTCTGGAACCAAGCAGCCAGCTCGGTGCTTCTCGGTACGCTGCCTGCTCGTGGTCGTCTGTCCTGGATCAGCTGCCAACGCGCGCTCGTGACCGTGGTTGTGCGACAACAGAGAAGAAGTTCTTTGAGTGGGTAACGCCCATGATGCAGGCGCACGTCGAGGCGACCGAGACGGTCAAGGTGAACGGCGCGTCGTTCAAGATCCTATACATTTCGCGACGGTCGTGCAAGCGCCAGGGGACGCGCTTCACCATGCGCGGAGTCGACGACGAGGGCAACGTGGCCAACTTTGTCGAGACGGAGCAGATCTGTCTGTTCGCGGACGGCCGGCAGACGTCCTTTGTGCAGATCCGCGGGTCCATCCCGCTGTACTGGAGCTCGCCTGTGACGATGAAGTACGCCCCCAAGGTGTACCAGGCGAGCAAGCCGGAGAAGAACGTCGCGGCCTTCCAGAAGCACACGTACGAGCTCATGAAGCTGTACGGCCGCGTGCTGATTGTCAACCTGATCGACAAGAAGAAGGAGCAGCTCAAGCTCGGCGAGGCGCTGTCCAAGACGCTCGCGCACGCCGTCGAGAAGGACGCGCACATCCTCGCCAACATCCGCCTCGTCTGGTTCGACTTCCACCACGAGTGCCGCAACATGAAGTGGGGCAACCTCGAGAAGCTCATCAAGCTGGTTGACGACGACTTCATGAACTACGGGTAAGAGGCGGAGACCGTCGGGGGTGTGGACATGACTGTGGCTGAATGATGGATGGGGCGACTTGGCTTGGCTTCGACAGATTCTTCTCCAAGAATGCAGAGGGCGAGGTGCTGAGCAACCAGTCGGGAGTCGTCCGCACCAACTGCATGGACAACCTCGACCGAACCAACGTCGTTCAGGTGCGACGACACCTGCTCTTGTATTGATCCCTCGAGGGTATCGACGCGGTCTGACACGCTCTACTGTGTGCTGCCGCCGGCTCCAGTCCCTGTTCGGCCGCCGTAGCCTGCTTCTCCAGCTGAACGAGATGGCCGCGCTCAAGGGCAACGTGCTCAATTCGCCGTTCGCGGACTTTGAGCTGACGTTCAAGCGCGTCTGGGGCAACAACGCGGACGCGATCAGCCTCTTCTACGCCGGCACGGGCGCGCTCAAGACGGACTTTACGCGCACGGGTAAGCGGACCAAGAAGGGCGCGCTCATGGACGGCTACAACTCGTGCATGCGCTACATCATCAACAACTTCATGGACGGGTACCGCCAGGACGTGCTGGACCTGCTGCTCGGCCGCTTCACCGTGTCGCGCAGCAAGCCGTCGCCCTTCGCTAAGCCAGGCGCGTCGGGCGGCGAGAGCCTCGAGTCGGTCGCTGCCAAGCTGCTCGGGCTCTTCATGGCGCTGTTCCTGTTCGAGTCGTACCGCGGCGGCCCGGAGAGCCACGTGGCCGGCCGCGTTGCGCGCGCGCTGTTCACATCTCTGCTGATCGTCGGCGGCGCGTTCGCTGTGCTGGTGAAGAAGGGCAGCGGCCTCGGCCCCAAGCTCGTGCGCCTGCCGCGCTTCCGTCCTCAGGACGGCTGCATGACGAGCTGGAAGCACTAGCGCCGCCGCAGAGTAGAACGTTCTCGGCGACCTCGCGTGACGCTGCTTGTTTGTTAGAGAGAGAGAGAGAGAGAGAGGGCGCGCGCGCGTCGTGTCTATTCGAGCGCGTCGGTGGCGAGACGAGCTCTAATGTAGGTTCTTCATCCCGTTTCGCTTCCTATCGACGCATTGGACGCCTTGGCACGCGTCCACGCGCGCTGTGGGCGTAGAAAACCGAGGCCTTGGGCCATGACAGCGATGGCAAGACGCATCTAGCCGCCAGCCACTCCGTTCAACCGCCGAGCCCATACATTCTCCAAGTGTTTTCGCTGGGAACGGCTCGCGTTTTTGTGCCCTTTGTGTCAACTGGGCGGCTCCTCGACCCCAAGCAGAAAACTAGTTGTCCAGAGGGTCATTTCTCCATTACAGTGTAGTATACAAAAATCAAGATATTCAAGAGGCACCTCCCCTCCGATGTCCAGAACTTTGGAACGCGGTGCTGCTCCACTGGAGCGGCTCCAGGCAAAGTGTGGGCGTCGCTTAGCGGAGACTTGTTCGGCAGCTGCCCGGCACCGGAGGCCGCACATTCATCCATCATTACCCAGCTCGCTCGCATGAGACGCTTGGGGTTTGTCTCGCGGTCGGTCCGTCGGCTGGAGCGGCGGCCGGTCCCCCAATAAAAGGCCGCTGCGACTTGCGCGTCGACTGCTTTGCTTGCTTTGCGGATCGGCTCCGTGGGGTGGGACACCTTGCGAATCGCACGGCAACGCTGGCGCTTGCTTCAAATCACTTGGGTTTTGTATGCTGACAGCGAACACCTTGCGCCGCAGTTGTAAACGACCCCGAAGTTGCAACGTTTACAAGTCCTAAGCGAGCAACAAAAGGACTAGCGTGCATCGTTATCGACGGACTAAGTTGATAAGGCGTGACGCGCTGCAGTCTTTCGAAGTCAATGCCACTTGCGATTTGTACGAAATCTTGATTCGGCGTGTGAAACGGCGGCACGGCCACATTCAACATGAACTTGATCGAGTCGCATCGACGAAGACACGTCGTGATCGCGCATACGTCATCCGCTGGGAATCGGCCGTCACTGATTGGCTGGAATCTTTGGCCAACTGCAACGAGGAAAAGACACGAACCGACGTGTTGATTGCTATGACAGCAATGCTGTGTCGGCTTCAAGCTGCGTCAATCCCAAAACAGCATATCCGTGTCAATTGATGGAAGATCACCAGAATGCTCTGTATGCTTTTATCCTACGAGCGACCTTCCGGAACGCGTTAGATCCCTAATCGGCGATATAAAATCAGACAGAACCTTGCGCCTCCAAAAGCCTCACGCCGGGTTTTCCGCCACCAGTCCAAGGTTTCCTCACTTTTGAATCGGCAGTTGACGCGACAAGCTTAAAGCTCCATCTTCCCCCCCCCAACACCTCAAGCTACAGTAGCAAGATGCTTTCCCGCTCGGTGCAGCGACTACACGTGACGGCGGCGCGCGCGATCAACACGTCGGCGCCGACCAAGGTGCTGCAGCACGTGGCGCAGACGCCGGCGCCGCACGAGGCGGCCGGCGGCTTGCCGCCGCTCTCGACGGGCGAGCTGGCCTGGTGCGAGATCTACGGCGTGGACCACGAGCGCCAGCTTCAGGAGGCGCTGGACGACGCGCCGCTGCTGGTGGCCCAGGCGACGCCCGTGGACGTGCCCGGCGCCGGCAAGACGGACCCCAAGACCGACATCTGGAGCGTCGTCTTCGGCAAGCACTCGTGAGCGGCCGGTCGAAGCCCTTTGCACGTATTATTCCCGAGTATTCCGCCCCGTTCGGCGGCAAAGCGAGCCGTGTGCAAGCTCCCGTGAGTCTCCTGACCCAGAGACAGAGTGAACAGGTCGACAAGCGCCGGGTGAACAACAACAGCACCGGAGTGCGGCGGCGGCCGTGCGTGCGTGTGTATCTATAGCTTCTTTATAATGCAGATGGTCCTCAATCGGCATGTCTGACCGACTTCATTGCGATTCTCTCGCTGGCAGCTCCGCCTCTCCTACTCGTGCGCTTCCTCGCCCTCAAGCGTGAAGTCGTGGGGCCGCCACGCGCGCTTGAAGGCCTGCGTGAGCGCCTCCTCCTCGTCCTTGGGGACGACGCAGAACTTCCAGTTGGCGCGCCGCGGCACACCGAGCACGCAGGCCGCCGCGTGCCGCCCGAACTGCACGTAGTGCTTGTCCTCGACCACCTGCAGCAGCCGCGCCGCGCCGCCCTGGCCGTCGGGCACCTCGGCGTAGAAGAACGGCCGGCCGCGCGTCTCGCGCTCGAGGTCGGCGTCGGCGCTCAGCTCGCCCAGCGCGACGTGGAACTTGTCGCCCTCGGCCTGGAAGACGCGCCGAGCCTGCGCCGCCTTGTCCCTCGGCACGCCCACGACCTGCAGGTGGCAGTGGGTCGCGCCGATGGTGGTCGTGTTGCGGTCCAGCACCAGCAGCTCCTTGTCCTGCGCTGCGAAGAAGACGCGTAGCGCCTCCTTGAAGCGGTTCATCTCCTTCCACGTCGCGGCGCTCAGCTTCGTGCTCGTCCGCTCGTGCGCGATCGGCACGATGAGCACGTGGTCGATGCTGATGGCGCCCTTGGGCATGGCCAGGTACGCCTCCTCGCCGATGCTTACGATCAAATGCCGCTCCAGCGAGGGCGTCGAGAGGCAGAACCAGCACTCGGAGCGCTCCGGCACCGGCGGCCGCGACGACTCGCCGCCGCGCCTGTGTCGCTCGGACTGGCTTGGGACCAAGCTGCCTCGGCGCTGGCCGCGCTCGGCCAGACGCTGGTCGTAGAAGAACTGGGCCGACGTCGAGCTCTGCTGCGTCAGCGCCGCCACTTGCTCGGCCGACAGGCCGGAGGCGGTCTCGACCCGCTGTCGCTTGGCGGCCGGCGGGTCCGCGCCCTGCCGCTGGCGCTGCGCGGCGGCGACGAACGGGTTCTGCGTCGTCCCAGCGGGGATGTCCGCCGCCTCGGAGGCCGCGGCGCTGGCCGGCGCCACCTGGAGCGCGTGCAGGTACTTCTTCGCCTTGTCCTTGGCCGTGCTGACGGCGCTCAGCGCGATCAGACGCGTCAGCTGCTTGCGGCCGGACGCCGAGTGCTCGCTCACGTACGGCAGTCGCTGGTAGAACACCTCCGCGTTGGTGATGTGGTACTTTGGCAGCACGACCTCGAGCATCGTGGCCACGGCGGAGCTGCCTTCGAGTCGCTGGAGCTCCGCAGGCACCTGCTGCTCTGGGAGTAGGTTCTGGAAGCTGTGATGGCGCCAAGTACACACACACACAAGCCATGAGCATCCATGACGACGCTGTTGTATCCCTCGAAGCGCCGACGCACCTGGATGGCAGGTCGGCAGTGAACAGGAAGTCGATCTCGCTCTCCTTCCCCTGCTCGACGATCTGGCCGGCTAGCGCCGCGACCTGGCGACCACCAAGCGCGTCGGCATCGATATCAGTGACGCCCAACAGTTTGCTTCATAGTGAACAACTATGTACTTCGCCCTCACATCGTCGTCCGAGTAGTGGAGCCCTGGGGTAGACTCGCCGCTCTCCAGCGCCTTGCTGCCGGACAGATACGCGACCGACAGCCCAGCTACCTACAGACATACGCCGCATATACATACACAGAGAGAGAGAGAGAGAGAGCGGTCAGGACCCGATACCTCGCGGTCTCAAGACGACAGTTAATGAGCCGCACCGTGACAACGCCCTTCCCGGCCAGCACAAAGCAGTCGGGCGCGATCTCCACGGCCTGGCCGGTCTCTGCCTGCGCGGCCTGCTCTATCTGCGCGCGCAGCTGCGCCTGGTGCTCGTCGAGCGCGGCGACCGGCGGCTCGTTGGCCGGCACGAGGAACGTCGGCACGGGCACGCGCTTGTCCCCAGAGAGGTACTCGGGCGGGAAGGGCAGCACGCCGCCCACGCACACGAGCAGCTCGAAGGCGCCGCCCTTGGCCGCCGCGTTCAGCTTGCGCACGCGCTCCAGGAGCAGCGCCCAGTGGCCGCCGACGGCGCCGCACAGCAGGATCTTGGCCATCGAATGATGGTGCCGCCTCCAACGAAAAGGTGTCGGGTCTTTTTGAAATAGAGCTCTCTATTCGGATCATACGAAAGAGAGACCTCTATTCGGATCATTCGAAATAGGGATCACTATTCGGATCATTCGAAATAGAGCTTACTATTCGGATCATTCGAAATAGAGCCTACTATTCGAAACATTCGAAATAGAGCAAACTACAGATCTACTATTCGAGGCATTTTAGGTGCAAGAATCGACAGTGGAACCTAAAACTTCAACGCGTGCACACGTGTGCGACATCACTACGGTACGACACTACGCACTGTTGTGAAACGCAAAATATCGCTCCCCTCAACTCTACAGCACCTGAAAGTTCGCTCGCAAATGAACAAGCGTCATTTCGTCAGTGTCAGTCGAAGTGCAACCATATTGATACAGCACGTTCCAACCCCGTGAATCAGTCGACGCGCAACCAAATCGATATGCACAGCGAGTGATCGTGGTGTGGTGCTCCAGGTCGCCAGCTTGCGCGCGAGTGTCCGTTGGGTAGAGGCGGTCCTGGCCCTGATTCCCTCTGGCGAGGTGCTGACCGCGCTGTACACCTCTCGATCGCGTCCAGTTGCAAGCTGGAGACTTGGCGCAGGTGCGCCTTATCTCCAGATTGCAACCACGTGACGAGGCGCATCCAGCAGACGGCGTTATCATACTCAAGTCAAGTCAACCAAGTTGAAGACCACCCGCGGAAACTCAGAACGGGAGGAGTGGAACAATCCGCCTCGACACATGGCGACGGATCTCATACAAACCGCAAGAGGTCGAGGTTCAGCACATCCTCCTGCTAAAATTGTGGTTCTGGTCATCACGCGCTAACAGAAAGAGGCAGAGCGGCATCCGCATGGCTACCGACGGAATGGACAGGCGCATACTTGGGTATGCTCGTGTTTATCGCGCTTGTCGGCCGGCCGCACGCGCCCGCCTTATGGCTGGTCGTGCGCCTCGTCGTCAGTGTCTATACGTGGCGGCTGGTGTCCTCTCGCTGCCGATCCCGGCGGCAGGATGCGCTCGACGCCTCTCACTCTCCGTTTTGCTCGCAAACGGACCCACCCAGCTCCTCGGTGCCTAGGCGAATCCCTCCGCAGCCGCTTCCCGACTCAAGATGCGGCTCGGCAGAATCGCGTATGGTCTGCTGCTCGGTCTGCTGGCCGCGGTGCACACGGCCGATGTAGCGGACGCGGCGTGCAGCGCGCCTCGCGTGCGCAAGAACTGGGACTCGATGACGGCCGTGGAGAAGGAGACGTATAAGGGCGCGCTCACCGCGGCCATGGACTCGGGCGCGTACATTAAGTTCATCGAGATGCACACCGAGATGATGTCGGAGCGCGAGGCGCACCGGCAGTGCATGTTCATCTACTGGCACCGACTGCTGCTCGTCGCGTTCGAGAACATGCTGCGCGGCCAGGGCCCGAAGTACGAGTGCGTCACGCTCCCCTACTGGGACTGGATGACCGCGCAGAGCCGCACTTCGTCCGGCGCGTGCTCGTCGCTCGGCGGGTGCTCGAGCATCACCACGGAGCTCGGCGGCTGGACCAACGGCACGTCCAAGTCGCTCACCATCAACGGCGTGAGCGGAAACAAGGGTGTGTGCGTCAAGTCGGCTCCGCTGGACCACTTTTGCGAGTCAGGCAACCTTCACGGGTCCTCCTGCGCCAAGTGCATTCCGCGAGGGAAGTGGAACACGGCGGCCGTGCCGACGTCTGCAGGCTACGCGTCGGTGGTGAACCAGGTCTTCAGCGGCGCCAACATCGGCGAGATGTCGCCTCTTCTGGAAGCAGCGAGCCACAACAACATCCACGCCAACCTGGCGGGCACGATGGCCACGTTCGCGTCTCCGTCCGACCCGATCTTCTGGTCGCACCACTCGATGGTCGACGCGCTGCACACCATCTTCCACAAGTGTAAGGTCGGCTCAGGCCGGCTGACGTTCGAGCAGAAGGCGTCCAACTCGGTGGCTTGGTCCTCGTGCGAGCGCCGCAACAACGGCGGCCCTTTCAACCCGACGGACACTGTCACCATGCGCACCGGCGTCAACGGCGTCAACCCCATCAGCGGCAGCACCGACAGCCTCATCGGCAAGTATTTCGCCGGCGTGCCGAACCGCTTCGCGGACCTCATGGACGTCCGCGACTTGGGCTCCAGCAGCTACTCGTACGAGTTTAACAGCGGCGGCTTCCTCGCGAACATGTACGACAACTGCAACGGCCAGGCGACTGCCACGCCGACTCCTACCACTGCTGCACCGGCGACCACTGCTCCTGCTGCGACCACCCGTACGCCCACGAACACAGTGTCATCGACGAACTCGCGCACGCCGACGCCGACGCCGACGCCGACGCGTGCGCTGACGCCGGCCCCTACTCGTACTCGCCGCCGTTGGTGGTGGTGGCCGCAGGGCGGGCGTCGCATGGCGGAGACCGAGCAGTATCAGGAGGAAGACGCCGAGCAGGCGTACTATACTTCGGACGAGGCGTCCGCTTCGCAGAGCGAGTCGATGTCGAGCGATGCCGATTCGGCGTCCGACTCGCAGTCTGCCGATCCCTACGATGACGAGACGATCGAGAGCCCCGAGCAGAGCCCGGAGCAGGTAGAGTTGTCGTTCAGCGTCGATGACTACGTCGTGGTCGACGACGGCAACGTGGACGTGATCATCAAGGAGGCCGACTGCGAGATCTCGCCCGGCATCATGATGACGTGGTACGACACCACCATGGAGATGCTCGGCGGCCAAAGCCAGGAGAACATGGACCAGCTCGAGTTCATGGCGTGCCTGTTCGAGGACCGCTGCCTGGGCGGCACGCTCGACTACACGCAGGAGTTCAAGGACATCTGGGGCGTCACAGTCCCGCGCTGCAAGGCCATCGTCGACGCGTTCAACGCCGGCTACATTTCGATCGACGACCCCACGTGGCTGGATGGCATGGAGGCGCACTTTGGCTGTCCCCAGCCGACCACTGCTGCCCCCACGCCGGCCCCAACCAACAGCACCGAGCAGCAGCAGCAGTACGGCAGCGGCGTGTCCGATGGCGAGGCGACCAAGGCTCCTTCCAAGGACCACAAGAGCTGCTACTAGATCTGTGCAGGTTTCTATCTACCCATGGAGAATGACGCGGTCAATCGATGCGAACTACAGTTTTGTCCGGACGCTATAGCACTGCTCCCATTGTCTGTCTGTCTACCTGCTACTGGATCTTGAGCATGAAGTTCGGGTCGCGCCTGTACTTGGACTCGAAGCGCTCCATCCACTTGTCCAGCAGGTTGGTCGGGATCGTCATGTAGCTCGCGCTGTTGCTGGTCGAGAAGGACGACATGTAGTTAAATAGGTCCTGCGCGATCTTGAGCGCGAACGCCTTGCGCTCCTCAAAGCCGCTGGCCTCGATGCCCATGTTCTTCACGCTGTCCAGGCTCTCGATCGACACGCCGAGCTGCAGCACCGGCTGGCCCGCCACGTCCGGGTGCGTCGGCCACCCCGTGCGCAAAATGGCGCTTAATCACCGCACAGCCACAGGCGTTGAGCGTCGTGTGCAAGTCCAGCGACTATCCGAATAGGCGGTCACCGCGGCTGCGTACCTCGGCTTCTCAGCGAAGACCGTGCCCAGCAGCTGCCAGTTCTGGAGCGCCGGCACGGCGAAGTACAGCACCGCTGGGTCGCGTTCATCGCACGTCACCCACCAGTAAGGGTCGAGGCTCATGATAGCGAGTCGGCTCATGAAAAGCAGCAAGAGCGCGGCGCACCTCCGTAGCCTGGCGGGACGGGCGAGCCCGGCAGCAGGAAGAAGGTCAGGTCCGTCACCTGCGTCGGCTCGAGGATCTCCACCACGTAGTGCGCCGGGCCGATCTCTCTGCGTTCGCGTCACAGACGGCGTAAGTGCTGTGCAATCGAGCGCGCGCTCCATTGCGAGTCCACGACGCACCGGAAGTCGGTCACGACCGGCCGGCCAGGCACCACGAGCCCAAACTGCGCGATGCCCGGCACGTTCATCGCTCGCGCGTCGCTCCCGCTCGCAAGGCCGTCGTGAGATGGCAGCGTCGATGTCTTTGTGCAGCGAACGCTCTTCGCGATGATTGTCTCGAATCGAGACTCTCGAATGTTCAAAGATACTGTTGTACGACATTCGCGCAACGTTTAGCCAACATCGAAAAAGTACTTAGATAAATACATCGTTTACAGTACCTTTAAAACGGTATATTTTGAATTGTGAGAGTACAGTAAAACGCGTCGATATGCAACGCGCAACTTCGATAAAATATTCGAGGCTTTCGATTCACCACGCCGCAGAAAAATGTCAAAATCCACTGAAATAACGCTATCGATTAAGGATCAATTTAAAGTTAGGTCAGTAAAA
>JAADXX010000648.1:0-16707 GCA_023338025.1 Phytopythium oedochilum
TAACGGGGTTACACAGTTACGGGTACTCCCGGTAAGTGCGCCGCACTTAGGGACACCGCACCTACGGGTGGCATGCCCTCCAGCTAAGTACGTCTGGAGGATGAGTGGTCTACACGACCCCAAGAAGTACCGTGAGGTATCTCCTTTCTTATGCATATTAGGTTAGCGAGTTTGATGCATCTTTAGGACCCTCAAAGTTGATACATAGCTTCGGAACCACCCATTCCGAGGCTAGTGAAGAGAGTAGGAAACAGACACAAAATATCATTCAGTCTCTATTTTACCAAGAAACTAGTGTTCCGTACATTCGTTTAGGGGTATACAAACCCCTAGTTAAAACCGTTCGGTTCAGGTAGCGTGAAACGCTTCCTCAGCAACTAGTGCTGTGTGACACCCGTCACATTGGTGGTTTCGCGACCGTTTTATTTTGTTTGGTCAGGATATGGGGTCAGGATCGGACGAGTGCACAATCCCATGCACGCTTTAAAAAAAGTGAAACCACCGCCTTGCTGGTATTTATTGCATTGGTCCGCGCCGACGAGAGCGCTGGAAGACGCGTAAATGTATTGTCATTCTTCAATCCTCAAAGCTCACAGCAGATTTCCACCCAGCCTTCACGACCGCTTTTTTATTCAGTAGCCATAGACCGCGAGCCACTTGGAGAAGACACCATGGTAGTAGCACATGAAGCTACGCGAACGGATGCTAATTCCGCTAAGATGAACCTGGGCGGCTTCCAGTACACAAGTGCGTGGGCGTCAAGGCGAAAAGTTGTATTTCGATGCAGCGTCTGTGACGAAAGCCACACAGCACTAGCTGCTGGGGAAGCGTGTCACGCTGCCTGAACCGAAAGGTCTTATCTAGGGGTTTGTATACCCCTAACGACATGTACGGAACACTAGTTTCTTGAAAAAATGGAGACTGAATGTTATTTTGAGTGTCTGTTTCCTACTCTGTACACTAAGTTAACCTAGGAATGAGAAGTTCCGGGGATGTATCAAATTTGAGGGTCCTAAAGATGCGTGCATAAGAAAGGAGATACCTCACGGTACTTCGTGGGGTCGTGTAAACCGCTCAACCTCCAGCCGTACTTAGCTGGAGGGCATGCCACCCGTCGGTGCGGGATCCTTAAGTACGACGCACTTACCGGGGGTACTCGTAACCGTGTATCCCGGTTACACCGGTCTTTTGGGTAAAACATCACATAGCGGTACTTTTTTGTGATTATTTCTACCTACAAATTTCAAGTGAAACATATCCAGTCTCGTTGATTTTACTGTATACTTCTATGACCTAAGCCATCTAAAAAAATTGTTAACCAGGAGTGGTCAATTTAAAGCACATAGTTATTGTGTGTTTTGTACATCATTTCGTTGTACTGCGAAATATAATAAAACTTTTTTTGCTAAAACCTTAGAAAGAGGTACCCTTTCGTAATTATTTCTGGATACAAATTTCAAGTAAAAGATATATCCAATATCAGTGCTTCTTTTTTACCCCATCTTCTTTATGACAAATCCAGGTAAATCCCGCCGCGGGATTCCCGCCCACGGAGAAGGAAGATGGCGGACGACGTCGGCGCTGCGAGCGGCGACATGCTCGGCCAGCGCGACTCTGTGAGCGCTCCAAGCAATCCTCCAGCACATGAACATGAAGCGCCCGCATCCTCCGCTGCGAGAGCCCCAGAGGCGGCCGCTCCAACGCCGAGCAGCGGCGAGAACGCGCGCGAAGGTGTGGCGGAGATGACGGTCAACGTCAAGTTCATCCACCACGAGAGCGTCTCACTCCTGTGCGCGCCCTCCATCCTCGTCGCGGAGCTGCGGCGCCGGGTGATGGAGGTCGAGCACGCGCGCGCGATCGACGGCGACGACGACGGGAGCGAGTCGCCGAGGCTGCGCCTGATCTACAAGGGAAAGGTGCTCAAGGACGACCAGGCGCTGAGCGCGTACAACTTCCAGCACGAGGACACGATCCACGCGGTCTTTGGGCGTCCACCGACGGCCTCCGAGGCGCCGACGCCGGCGTCACCACCGCCCAGCCAGGAACAAACCAACGTCCGTGGAGAGGCGCGCAACACGGGCGACGGAGTCGTCATGGGGCGGCTCATCATCGACTCGGACCCCGAGTCTCCCGCGCTCGGCAACCTCATCGAGTCGATGTTCGCTAGCGCCATGCTTGGTGCCGCAGCGCCATCGACGAGCAGCGTTTCAAGCGCACCGGCGCACGCGAGCTTCGCCCCCGGGAACGTGCCCGCTAGTACTGCTCCGACGTCTGCGTCATACACTGGAGTCGCGTCGTCCGCTGCTCCGAGAACGTCGTATCCGCTCGCCTCGGCTTCAGCGACTACAAGTGCGCCTTACGTATCCTCGGCGGCGACCTCGAGTGCTAGCTCGGCAGCACCAGCTGCGGCGATGAGGGGGGTGTCACCGGCCCGCGCGCACTTTTTAGCGCAGCAAGCCTCGACGACTCAAGCTCGAAACAGCGGCGCTGCTGCCGTCCAGGACCAAGTCGCCGCGGTCCGCCGAATGATGCCTCCGATCGACCTTGGGTCCATGTCGCGGCCTTCAGCGCTGTCTGAGGAGATGTACGTCCTCGGCAATGTCGTTCGCGAGGCGAGCGACACTTTCATGGCGCTACACCGGCAGCTAGCGTATCTGTCGGGGAGGCTGCTGAATGAGAACAACCTGAATGCGCTCGAGCGCGCGCGGCTGAGGATGCGGATGCAACAGCTCGGACCCGTCTTGCGCGGAGCTGGTGGCCTGGCGACTTCGCTCGATCAACTTCTTGCCGATTCAAGCCTGGGATGGCCTACAAGAACGCCACCGACGACAACCAACTCAAATCCTCCTCCAGCTCCGAGGTCCGGCCCGAGTGCGGCTTCTCCTCGTCCCGGACCCAGCCAAGAGGCTAGCGGAGGGTCAGGTGCCGCCGGCGGATCTGCCTCCTTTGACTCTCTCCAGCGAGGAAGTGGTGGGTCTCAGCCTACCAGAAGCGAGCCAGCGGATGCTGCCCCAGCGTTGGGAGCATCTCCTTCGGCGCAAAGTTTGATCCAGCTCGCGAGAGACCAGTTGGAAGCGGCACAATCCAGATCCTCTACGTCAGACAATCGCCAGAACGGAAGCAGTGCGAATCCAGTGCTCCCTGGTTTCGAAAGTCGCGGACCGCCACCGTCAGTGATGGATTACCTCCAGCGACTCAGCGAAGGCGCGCAAGCAAGTACTTCTGGGATGGGTGCGCTCGGCTCAATCCTAGCCGAGACGGGCAATTTTCTGACCCAAAACCAGGCAACCACACGGCCATTGATGCCAATGCAGCCCAGACAGACGCCAAGTTCACGCAGAGGTACTGTGCCCAGCGTAACCTCGTCGTGGGCATCGTTGGCGCGACCCCGATCTTCGCTAGGCTCGTTCCCGGCCATCTCCACCACTCCCATCGCGGATCTCGTTGATGCGGTACGCCCTTCATGGGTGTCTTACGTTCACGCGTACTAGCATTAACATATTGTTGTGATATCAGGTGCTGAATCGCTGTGTTGGAACTCTGGACAATGATATCAGCGAGTTCTACCACCACTGCAGCGAGTACATGCGGCGAATGCTCCCAGCCAGTGAGCCAGAAAGCATAGTACGTGACACTTCCTGTGGCGTGAGGGTGACGTCGATACTGAATCTCGCGTCCGTGTCCAGGTTCGAGAGCGGCGCAAAGAGTGGCGTGTGCGAGCGATGAACGAAATCGAGACGAAGACCGCGGTACGTTAGAGAGGGCGGAACTAGCTTCATCAGCCAAGGGCGATTCCTGACTGCTGTTCATGGACACAACGCAGTACTGCTGCGACGAGGAGCTCGTGTGCCGCGATGACTTGCTCTCGCCCACGATGGACGCCGCGCTGGACACCTTTATCCGTGAGTGCCTCGACGCGAGCTTCCTTAGATCTGGAGTGCCAGCAGACTCGCCCAACTCCCCGATCCAGTACGTCCAAGTCTCATGCGTCGATGATCTCATTCATCCAACTCACCATACTAACTCTGCGCCGCTTCGTATCAGCAACGCGTGGATCAAGATCTGGTCCAACGTTCGCTGGTGGGTCAACCAGCAGCCGTCGGCAACTGGGAATCTCCTCCTGTCGAGGATCCTCGTAGAGGAGGTCCGGGGGGTTGCAGATGATCTCCAGGGCCTCTGTCGCAAGCTCTACGACCGCACAATGGAGTGTGCGGCCCTTATACCGGAGCAACCACCTGCGCGCGCTTGAGGAGGCTGAAGTGAGCGAGCAGCACTTCAACGGCCATTTGAGGACATTCTGATCATTTCACATGCATCTTCATTCAGAACCGTAGTATTCACGATATATGTGCTCACAAAGCATGTATTCAGAACTTTCGTACACATATACGTAAATACTGAAATTCTTGACTAAGTACGATAAGCAAAGCTAGGATCTCTCTCCTCTCTCGCTCGGCAACAAGATTTTCGCACCCCGACCGACGGAGAAGGGAAGAAGCGAAGATGGCCGTCGCGATCAGCAACTCCGGTACGTTCGGCGCCGTCTACCGCGGCAGGGAGGGTCTCCACGCGCATGCGGACGCTTGGGCTTGAGGGCGCCAGCGTCCCGCGTCCTCCCCTCGCTTTTCCCGTCCTCCAGCGACGATTCCTCGCCTAGGGACGCTCGAGAACGCTGGGGGGGCCATTCGACTCTAACACGTGCGTCTCCCCCTTTGCATGCTCATGCCGCAGCTGCGGGCGTGCTCGCGCTCTTGGGCGAGGATGACAACGCGCTCAAGGTGAGGCAGCAGCAGCCACTCGGCGGTCCGTATGCTTGTGTATTGACGCCGTGTATGCGTTCAACGACCCAACAACCTGCAGGCGCACGCGCTGCAGAAGCTGCACCAGGTCGTGGACTTCTACTGGGCGGAGATCGCGGACGCCATCCCGTTCATCGAGGGCCTGGCGGACAGCGAGGACTTCCCGGAGCGCGAGCTGGCCGCGTTTGTCGCGTCCAAGTGCTTCTTCCACCTGGAGGAGTACGACGAGGCGCTGCGCCTGGCGCTCGGCGCGGGCAAGTACTTCGACATCAACGCCAAGTCGCAGTACACGGACACGATCGTGGCCACGTGCATCGACGCGTACATTGCGGCGCGCACCACGGAGGACGACGAGGCCGAGAAGAGCCTGGACCCGCGCCTGACGGCCGTGGTGGAGCGCATGTTCGAGCGCTGTTACGCGTCGGGCGAGTTCAAGCAGGCGCTGGGCGTCGCGCTCGAGGCGCGCCGGCTGGACCAGGTCCAGGAGAGTCTGCTGCGCTCGCCGGACGTGTCGGCCTCGCTCGCCTACTGCTTTGACGTGTGCAAGAGCATTGTGTCGAACCGCGACTTCCGCCTCAAGGTCTTCCAGGTCATGGTCGACGTCTACCGCTCGCGCCCGACGCAGGACTACTCGAGCGTCTGCCAGTGCCTCCACATGCTGGACAACCACCTCGAGGTGACCAAGATCCTCGACCAGCTCGTCCGCGGGGACGACAACGACTGCCTCATCGCCTTCCAAGTCGCGTTCGACCTGGCGGAGAACGAGAACCAGAAGTTCCTCATGAACGTGTACCACTCGCTGCCGTCGCCGCCGACTGCCGCGGCGTCCTCGACGGCGGAGGAGGGCAAGACGGACGACGCGGCGGCTGTGGCAGCAGCCCCGGCTCCCGCTGCGGCGACCCCGGCGCCTGTGCCCGCTGGAGCCAGCGCCGGCTACTGGGAGAAGCTCGAGAAGCTCAAGATCATCTTGTCGGGCGAGTTCGTCGTTGACCTGACGCTCGACTTCCTGTACCGCCAGAACGACTCGGACCCGCTGATCATGAAGACCATCAAGACGGCCGTGGAGAACCGCAACTCGGTGCTCCACCACTCAGCCGTGGTCGCGCACGCCTACATGAACTGCGGCACGACGTCGGACACGTTCCTCCGCGAGAACCTCGACTGGCTCGGCAAGGCGACGAACTGGGCCAAGTTCACCGCGACGGCGAGCCTGGGCGTCGTGCACAAGGGCCACGTGCGCGAGAGCATGAACCTGCTCGCGCCGTACCTCCCGCAAGGCGGCATGTCTTCGTCACCGTACTCGGAGGGCGGCGCGCTGTACGCGATGGGGCTGATCCACGCGAACAAGGGCTTTGCCGGCTCTGTCAGCAAGACGACGATGGAGTACCTGCGCAACGCTCTGCGCAACGCTGGCTCGGACGAGACGGTGCAGCACGGAGCGTGTCTTGGCATTGGGCTCTGTGGGCTCGCGTCGCACGACTACGAGATCTACGAGGAGCTGAAGAACATCATGTTCACGGACTCGGCAGTGGCGGGCGAGGGTGCCGGTATCGCGATCGGCCTGACACTGCTCGGTGCTGGCGGGGACCTCCGCAACGGAGAGATCCTCAAGGACCTGCTTGCGTACGCGCACGACACCAAGCACGAGAAGATCATTCGCGGGTGCATGATGGGCGTGGCGCTCATGATGTACGAGCGCGAGGAGGCTGCTGACCCGCTCATTGAGCAGCTGACTCGCGACAAGGACCCGCTGATCCGCTACGGCGGCATCTACGCGATCGCCATGGCATACGCTGGCACGTCGAACAACAACGCGATCCGCCGACTGCTCCACGTGGCCGTCAGCGACGTGTCGGACGATGTGCGCCGCGCGGCCGTCACGTGCCTGGGCTTTGTGCTGTTCCGCACGCCCGTTCAGGTCCCGAAGCTCGTGTCGCTGCTGGCGGAGAGCTTTAACCCGCACGTGCGCTACGGCGCGTGCATTGCCGTGGGCATTGCGTGTGCCGGCACGGCCAAGAACGAGGCGATTCAGCTGCTCGAGCCGCTTCTGGACGACGCTGTGGACTACGTGCGCCAGGGTGCGCTCATGGCGCTTGCGATGGTGATCATGCAGGAGTCGGAGGGCCGTAACCCGAAGGTGGCCACCATCCGCGAGAAGATCCTCAAGCTCATCACGGACAAGCATGTGACGACCATGACGAAGGTAGGCACTGCTCCTATGCTCTAAGGCGTCGTACTGTGCAGGATGCTAACCCATTCTCTCTGCGCCTTGTCCTTTCAGATGGGCGCTATCATTGCGCAGGGCATCTTGGACGCGGGCGGACGCAACGTGGTCATCTCGCTGCAGTCGCACACGGGCTTCACGAAGATGGCGTCGATCGTCGGTCTCGCTGTGTGGGCCCAGCACTGGTTCTGGTACCCGCTGTTCAACTTCCTGGAGCTGTCGTTCCAGTCGACGTTTGCAATCGGTCTGAACAAGGACCTGAAGATGCCCAAGGACTTTACGCTCACGAGCCATGCCAAGAAGTCGGCGTTCGCGACCCCCAAGCGCATGGAGGAGAAGAAGGAGGAGAAGAAGGAGATGGTCGCGACGGCCGTGCTGTCGACGACGGCCAAGGCGCGCGCGCGCCAGGCGAAGCACGACGCCAAGGAGAAGAAAGCGGAGGAGGAGGCCAAGGGCGACGTCGAGATGAAGGAGGCGGCGCCAGAGGAGGAGAAGAAGGAAGGCGAGGCCATGGAGGTGGACGGCGAGGCCAAGGCGGCGCCTGCTGCGAAGAAGGCGACAGCAAAGGAGCCGAGCGTGTTCACGTTCACGACGCCGGCGCGCGTGACGCTGGCGCAGGAGGCGACGCTGAAGCTGGAGGGCTCGCAGCGATACGAGCCGGTGCTCAAGGCGCAGCGCCTGGCCGGCGTCATCATGCTGCGTGACTCGACGCCGACGGAGGCCGAGGACCTGGACGTGGTCAAGGCGCCGGGCGCCGTGGGCGCCGAGAACGAGGCGGAGCCGCCCGAGCCGTTCGAGTGGGAGCCCCCGCAGACGCCCTCGACGCAGCCGACGCAGTCGTAGAGCGAGCAGGCGCGACGTGGCGGCTGGACGTGTATTTGTTGGCGCAAGCTGAGCCAGGGACGACGGACCAAGAGCAAGAGCAAGAGAGAGAGAGAGAGAGAGAGAGAGAGAGGAGAGCACCGACAGCCAGGTTGCTCCGTCACTGAGCAGATCCGCCCTCGCCTAACCGATGAATCAAGACGGCCTTGCTGCTGCTGGACTCTCGGACTACTGACGCGTTGAGATGAGTGTGTCGCTGCTTGAACCCCTCGCATTCACAGACCAGTTGAATGAGTGCACAGGATCGTCTGCAGTGCACGTGGCCACCTCCGTCAGCCTGACGGGGTCAGGCGTCAGGTAGTGATCCTGAACACATCAAAGGCGTCCTTGGTTCATTTCCCTCCCATACAGTCTCCCATACTAAATTCCGCCGTTAGACGGACAAAAAACCTACGTACTCGGCCGATTTTGTGGTCACTCATCGCGTGAGGTGCAGTTTGTGTGGTGACTGCGCGCGCATCACGCCAATGAACGAGCAGCCTCAGGCCTCCGTGCCTCGCTTCCTTGCGCTCCCTTTCAGCAGCTGAGCGAGCCACCACTCGGCAACTCGCCACCGCCCGCGCGCCGCTCCTCCCCGGTCTCTGGAAGCCAATGGAGAGCCCCAAGGCGCAGCGGTACCAGCCGATCGCGGACACGCCGCCTCTGACGCCCATACTGCCGGTCGAGGCGAGCGCCGGCGACGCCTTCGTCGCCGTGACGGGTCCGCAAGACGGCCAGCCGCTGGCGCGCCGGCTGTTCGTGTTCCTGCGCCCCGGGTGGGCCGGGTACCTGCGGCAGTTCGCCACGCTGCAGGAGGTCTCTGGCGCGTTCGGCGACATCGGGCTCTTCCTGCCGCTGCTCACGGCGCTGGCCATCGGCCGCGTGGACGGCGCGGCGCAGGTCGCGTTCGGGCCCGCGCTCCTGTTCGCCGGCGTCTTCACGGCCGCGCTGTCGCTCTATTTCAACATCCCCATCCCGGTGCAGCCCATGAAGACGATCGCGGCCGTGGCCATCGCAGAGAAGTACTCGAACGCGCAGATCCTGTCCGCCGGCATCCTCTCGGGCGCCACGCTCTTCGTCCTCGCGGCCACCAACGTCATCACGCTCGTCGCGCGCTGGGTGCCGCTCGCCGTCGTGCGCGGCATCCAGCTCGGCGTCGGCGTCAGCGTCGTCATCAGCGGCTTCAAGTCGGCCTACGTGTCGGCGCTTACGCTGTCGGCGGCCACCGAGAGCAAGAGCTTCTCGGCCAAGGCGTCGGGCACCGACGTTGTCTGGATGGGCACGGACTCGGTCTTCGTCTCGCTCGTGCTCGGCGCGCTCTGCGTCGTCTTCATGCGCAGCAAGCGCGTGCCCATCGCGCTGCTGCTCTTCCTCTACGGCGTTGGCGTCGCCGTCTACCAGTACCGCCGCCTCAAGAGCGACTACAACCTGCCGCCGCTCGAGTTCGGGCCCGACTTTGTCGCGCCCGTCGTGCCGTCGGCCCACGACTTCGAGCAGGGCTTCGTCTACCTCTTCCTGCCCCAAGTGCCCGTGACGCTGCTCAACTCGGTCGTCGCGCTCGAGAAGCTCGCGACGGACCTGTTCCCCAAGCACCACGAGCCCGCGAGCGTGCGCCGCATCTGCTTCAGCATCGCCGGCGGCAACCTGCTCTTCTCGTGGTTCGGCATGCTCCCCGTGTGCCACGGGGCCGGCGGCCTGGCTTCGCAGCACTCGTTCGGCGCGCGCAGCAGCCTCGCCATGGTCTTCCTCGGGCTCTTCAAGCTCTTCTTCGCGCTGCTCTTCGGCTCCACGTGCGTCACGCTGCTGCAGACGGGCATCTTCCCGCAGTCCGTGCTCGGCGTCATGCTCATCTTCTCGGGCATGAGCCTCGCGGCCGTCGGCCTCCAGGTCGACGCGAGCGACCGCGACGCCACGCTGCTGCTGCTCATCACGGCCGGCGGCTGCCTCGGACGCAACACGGGCGCCGGCTTCCTCCTCGGCTTCGCCGCGCACCTGCTGCTGCTCACGCTGCGCTACTTTAAGCTCGAGTGGATCCAGAAGTAGAGATGGATGGACCACTACACCTTCAACGCGTTCTACTTTCAAATCACAGTCATTCTGGATTTGACTTTCACTCTGGAATGTGTACTTTAATGAGATGTGTATAGCTGTACTCCGCTTGGTAAAGTATCCCTGATTTTCTTCGACGGAATGATTGCGCTTGCGGTGATTCACCACACAATTCCCCAACCGTCGCTTCTCGCTGCTCCAGTTCCTCGCTGCGAATGGCTCGGCGCGTCGCCCTCCTCTTGCTCCTCGCGCTCCTGTCCGCCTGTTCGCTGCTCGCTGGCGCGCGCTCGATCCGCAGCGTCTACCAGTTCGGCACAAGCTCGCTCGTCACCACCGGAATCTCCGCCAGCAACAGCGACAGCACCGGCAGCATGGACTCGAGCGCCACTGCCGGCGACGACGCGCACACGTACGCCCGGCCGTCGGGCGATGACGTCTCGGGCGTCCCCAAGAACACGGCCAAGAACCACCGCAGCCCGTGCCCGGCGCTCAACACGCTGGCCAACCACGGGTACATCCCTCGCGACGGCAAGAACCTGACGCCCGAGGCGCTGGCCAAGGCCGCCACGGAGGTGTTCAACATCGACAGCTCGCTGGCGGCGACGCTCACGGCCGGGCTGCCCGCGCACTTTACGCTCGCGGACCTGGGCGAGCACAACTTCATCGAGCATGACGCGTCGCTGGTTCACGACGACGCGTTCTTCGGCAAGGACCCGGCCAGCGTGAACGCGACGCTGGTGGCGGACCTGCTGGCCCGGGCCGACGACAAGGAACGGATCACGGCGTCCACGCTCGCGCGCTTTCGCCACTTGCGCGAGCAGCAGTGCGCCAAGGATGACCCCAAGTACGGTCTGTCGTACAAGCAGCAGCTGGTCGCGTACGGCGAGTCGGCCCTGGTCCTGCTCGCGTTGGGCGACTATGACTCGGAGACCATATCGACGGACCACGCGCGCTCGTTCTTGAGTGACGAGCGCATCCCGCCAGCGTTCGCCAAGTCCCGCACGCCGGTCAGCAAGACGACCGCGCTGCTGCTCGCGCTCAAGCTCAAGTGGATGGCCTCGTTCGGCGCCTAGGCGCTTGCGGAGCAGCCCTCGTTTGTCAGTCGTTCTTTCGGCTCGCAGAGCGGCGACTGCATGTTGCATGGATGGCAACAGTCGAAGTCTTCGGTTTGATATCCCGTAGTCTGAAGCATTCCTTGGACTACACTCGGTTGATGTTGAAGTCCACCAATCAAATAGCTACACTGTAACGAACTTTGTAGCTTCAAATGTTGCGCGAAGGTCGTCCCATCATGGTGGCGAGCTTGACGAAGAAGAATCTGCGCTTGATCCGATCCGCCGGTGGTCGTCTGCGTCCGCTCATCGCGCGCGCGGGGCGGCTGCGGCGCGTCCCTGGTACTGCAGTCACTAACGTCTTCCGCGCTCTCCTACCGACCGAGCCCTGGCCCCGCGAGAGCCGAGCACGCTTGTTCCCCACGTCCCGCGGCGATCGAATGGCTGGCGAGAGCGGCGACCTGCTCGGCCCTTCGCGCTCGGCCCGCGAGCTGCACGGCGCGGCGGAGGAGTTCTACCTGCTACCGTCCGGGTCGTACGCGCACGACCTGTACGGCTATGGGTCGGCTCACGCGGTGTCGGCGTCGGCCGACTCCACGTTCGAGAGGAAGCAGATCTCGGACTGGCAGACGTTCTACCACGTCGTGTCGTACCTGAGCGGCTCGGGCATGCTGTGCCTGCCACTGGCGCTGGTCGAGATTGACTGGTACGGCATGCTGCTGCTTGTTGCCGCCGCGCTGGTCAGCAGCTTCACGTGCAAGATCCTGGTCGAGGCGCTCGACGTCGTGCGCTGGTCCAGCGGGTCCAGCGTCTGGTACAGCGACCTCGCTTTTGAGTGCTTCGGCCGGGTCGGCAGGCACGTGACGACGCTGGTCGTGCACGCGTGCTTCCTGACGCTCGCCACCGGTTCGTAGCGCGAGTTATTAGCTGCTGAAGTGCTCCAGACCTCACCTGCCGTGTTGTGATCCCCCCATCAGGTCAGCTGACGCTGGCGGCAGCGTGCATCACTGGCATCACGGGGCTCCACCCGGGCACGGCGCTCGTGCTCTTGACGGTGTGCCTGTGGTTCCAGGTGTTCGTGCCGTCCCTGCGCGAGCTCGCGGTGGTCTCGGCGATCAATGTCGGTCTGTCGTTTTGGATCGAGTCGGTCATCCTCGGCGACGCCATGTACCCGCTCAAGCAGATCGCAGAGGAGAAGCCCGGGTTCGTGTTCGTCACGCCCGACCTGACCGACGCGACGCTGTTCCAGCGCGTGGCGTACATGTTCGGGCTCGTCTTCATGTGCGTCTTCTGCCACGCGCTCGTGCCGACCATGTACAACGCCATGGGCAATCACCGGAGGTGCACGGCCGTTGTCACGCGCAGCATCCTCGCCATCACGGCGCTCCTGTACCTGCCCGTGTGCAGCATCACGTACGCTGTGTACGGCCCAACGCTCGACGCGCCCGTGTTTTTCAACATGCGCAACGTCGTGGTGCGCTCGCTCGCCATCGTGCTGTACGCGATCCACCTGCTGATCTCGTATGGGCTCACCATCTTCCCGCTGCAGCGCGCGTTCGAGAACTGGCTCGTCGGCATCTCGTGCGGGTCGCTGCCGGGCCTGCCGGCCATGTCGAGCCCTCGCGCGGGCGAGTACTTCGAGGACCACGTCGAGGCGACGGTTCGCGTCATCTCGCGCACGATGCTCGTGCTGTCGACGGCGCTGCTGAGCTACTTCTTCCAGCCCAACGCCGTCGACGTGTTCGTGTGGATGATGGTCCCCATGGTGCTCGTCGCGCTGCTGCTGCCGAGCGCCTTCTACTGGAAGATCTGCCACGAAGAGGCCGGGTGGCTGGACAAGCTCGCCGTGCTGCTCGTGTCGGCCCTGGGCGTCGCGCTCCTCGTCGGCGCCCTCGGTGTGATTGTCCACTCGTGAGCGAGCGACAGAACTGTATTAGCTGCGATAGGAAGTGTTCAAGAGGCCGATAGATTCGAAAATGGGTGGAACGCGTTGAAGTAGATGGCAGGTAGACATGATGTGACAAATTGGGAGCATATACAATGTGTTTGCGTAGAAATCAATGGACAGATCGAGCATATATCATTTGTGATGAATACGTGTTTTCTAAAACACGGTACACTGCCTTTTGCACTTGTTTTTTGTATGTCTACCCAATTTCACAGTCCAACGACATACGTCCGCCGATTGACTCGGCGTTTGTATGGCATCTGGCATCTCAGGTTCGGCGGAAAAAGCGCGGAAGCCGGGCGTAAAGCGCGCCGAGAAGTCGCCGAGAAGCCGCCCCCTCCCGCCCATTTGGCTGCCAAACAACGAGGCGGAAGCAAAGGAAAGGCACGAGAAAGGCAGGCGCCGGGAAGATATATACACCGCGCGCCGCCGACGCTGAAGCGCTAGCGTAGCTACAGCGGCCGCTGCCATGGACGCGCTCGTGGGCGTGCGGCACTACCTGGAGCGGATCATCGCGGACCCGCAGCTGGCGGGCATGAAGGCGCTGCTGCTGGATGCGGACACGACGGCGGTCATGAGCATGGTCATGTCGCAGTCGCACATTTTGCAGCGCGAGGTGTTCCTCGTCGAGCCGCTGGACGCGGCGCACGAGCCTATGCGGCACCTCAAGGCGGCCGTGTTCGTGCGCCCGACGCCCGCCAACATCGAGCTGCTGCGGCGCGAGCTCAAGGCGCCCAAGTTCGCGCAGTACCACCTCTTCTTCTCCAACATTTTGCCGGTCGAGCTGCTCGAGAAGATCGCCGAGGCCGACGAGAACGAGGCCATCGCGCAGATACAGGAGTACTACGCCGACTACCTGGCCGTCAACGACGCGCTCTTCCACTTTAACCTGCGCGGCAGCGTCCAGCTGAGCGCGCGCAACGGCGCCGCGCCGTCCTCGGCCGCCGCGGTCGCCGGAGGGGCCAACGCGGGCGCCGCGACCGGCACGCAGGCCGTGTTCCAGCGCAGCGTCGACGGCCTGCTCTCGGTGCTGCTCTCCATGAAGAAGAAGCCGGCCATACGGTACCAGAAGGGCTCGGAGACGGCCGAGAAGCTCGCGCGCGAGGTGTCGGCGCGCATGCAACTCGAGCAGGACGGGCTGTTCGACTTCCGGCGCCCCGAGGTCGTGCCGCTGCTGTACGTGCTAGACCGCAAGGACGACCCGGTGACGCCGCTGCTGTCCCAGTGGAGCTACCAGGCCATGGTGCACGAGCTGCTCGGGCTGCACGAGAACCGCGTCGACCTGCGGAACGCCCCCGGCGTGCGCAAGGACATGACGGAGCTTGTGCTGTCGGCGACCTCGGACGCGTTCTTCGAGAAGCACATGCACTCGAACTTTGGCGACTTGGGCATGGCCGTGAAGAAGCTCGTGGACGACTACCAGGCAGAGACACAGACCCACGAGAGCATCCAGTCGATCGAGGACATGCAGCGCTTCCTGGACAACTACCCGGCGTTCCGCTCGCAGTCGGTCACGGTCTCCAAGCACGTGACGCTCATGGGCGAGCTCGCGAGACTCGTCGAGGTCGACTGCCTCATGGACGTAAGCCAGCTGGAGCAGGAGCTCGCGTGCAGCGACGAGCACAACGCTCACTTCAAGGACCTGGTGGGCAAGCTCAAGAACGCGCAGATCAAGCCGCTCAACAAGCTGCGGCTGGCCATCCTGTACGCGCTGCGGTATGAGACCAACAGCTCGGTGCAGCTCAAGACGGTCAAGGACTTGCTGTTTGCGTCGGGTCTGTCGTCGGACCGCGTCGCGCTCATTGACGTGTTTCTCAAGTACGGCGGCGCCAGCGCGCGGTCCGGCGACCTGTACGGCGACCGCGGACTGAAGAAGTTCATGCGCGCAGTGACGCAGGGCGTGCAGGGCGTGCCCAACGTGTACGCCCAGCACGTCCCGCCGTTGATCAAGCACCTCGAGTCGATCCTAAAGGGGCAGCTGCTGGACTCGGACTTTGGGATCGTCAACGGCAACGCGACGCCCGGCGTCAAGAAGGTGCGCGACGTGATCGTGTTCATCTGCGGCGGCGTGACGTTCGAGGAGGCCATGAAGGTAGCGGAGCTCAACCAGCGCGTGGCCATCCAGGGCCAGCGCGTGCTGCTCGGCGGCTCATGCATCCACAACTCGACGAGTTTCCTGAACGAGGTCGCGGCCGCCTACGGGCTCGGCGCGCCGGGCGGCGCGGCCCACGCGGGCGGCGGCTGGAGCTACGAGAGCAAGAAGCAGTAAGCGGGCAGGGCCGTTTGCGCCGGCGGCGTATGTGTACTACAGGTAGTTTGGACGCGAGCTTGCCGCAGTTTGCCGCGTCCGGATCATTTAAGCGAGTGCTGCTCCCTCGCGTCGCGGTCTAAGGTAGTAGTGAACAGGGCGTCTACGGGGCCTCGCGGGCGCCTAGTCGGCCATCACGATGCGCTCGTACGTGTCGTCGCCCGAGGCGAGGTCCGTGCCGTAGAGCTCGACGAAGAGCACCTTTGGGATGAAGGCGGCCGAGTCGTTGGTCTTGACGAAGACCTTCCAGAGGCGCGAGAGCGTGTCGCCGATGGCCGTCTGCAGCACGACGCGGCCCTTGTCGTCCAAGTAGAGCGAGGCCGCGCGCGAGGGCAGCGCGTTGAGCGTGACGTGGAAGCGCGAGCCTGGCGCGGCGGCCGCGTCCGGCGCCATGGGCTTGTGCGCGTAGCCCCAGGCGAGCTTGCGCTCGAGCATGCCCGTGGCGTTGCTCGTCGGGCTGTCGGTCCAGCCGAAGCTCTGCCAGTTGATGTCGATGGGCCACTTGGTGTTCAGCTCGCGCCGCTCGCGGTCACGGAAGTTGGCCGAGTAGACCACGAGCTGCGCGTTCTTGCTGCGCTCGAACACCACGAGCCGGTCCTCGTCCACCGGCAGGTACGCCGGCCACAGCTTGCTCTGCGCGTGCGCGGACGCCGTCGTCGGCGAGTAGTCCCTGTCCGGGAACTCGGCCGTGAACAGGTGCTTCTTGGACATGGTGGTCAGCGGCGGCGGGCGGCGGGCGGCGGTGAGCGAGGCGCGCGAGGAAGATGCCGAAGTGGCGACGGCGGTTTTACGTCGGCTGTTCGTCCCGCACGCAGCATAGCGTATATCCACGGCCATACTGAAGCGAGGTGAATCGTTCGCCCCCGAGCTGAATACATGTTGCCGTCAAATCAGTGCGTTTACAACCCATCGCCTTCGGATATGTTTCGTAAGAGAACTGATCTACACGTAATATTACGAAACAGTTATCTTTAAAAAAATACTCATTGTACTGAATTAAATACGATTGACCTGATTCGCATCCATCCCATTCTCGCCTCTGATCCTATAAATACCCTATCGCTAAGCTATCCTTGGTAGGTTCCTTGGGCCTGTAACGCCGCAGCGAGCCGAAGCCCACTGCAGGCAGGTCTCCTGTGGGAGGAGGCACTCCTTAATACCAACAGCGTCGATGCTGCTGGCAATCCTTGCACTGGAGTCACACCGGTCGAAGCACAGACGCACGGCGCCAGCATTGGGCTGGCTTCCTAACGCGGCCGAAGCGGGTAAGGCGTCTTGGTCCTCTGAAATCCGCTTGCGAGTCGGCGGCCAGGCGCGTCTCGAGCAAGAGAGCAGCCATGCGAGCGACGTTGTCGTCGCTGTCGAGCTGCGCGTCTTGGGCTTCGGGTGCTCCACGACTGCTGGTATCTCCAGCTGGGCGCGGCTGTCGAAGCCGCGCCGTCAATCTTGACGCCCAACCGAGTGGA
>JAADXX010000649.1:0-16683 GCA_023338025.1 Phytopythium oedochilum
ACAGTTGACACGTTTTCTGAAGTGGACGGTCTCAGAGACCACACCACCGCGCGCTACCGGCACGTGCGCGAAGCGATCGAAGCGCTGGATGGCAGCAAAGTCGACGGCGAGTTGTTCGGGCTGCTATTGAGCACAAGCGAGTGCGGACGCTGAGCGAGTACGTTGGTGAGGAGAAGGACCGCCAGCAAGAGTGGCGACGTCTGTACGTATGAGATCGCTCTGTCGCTGGAATATCTACACGAGCGTGAACTCAGTTGTGGTGGCTACCAGTCTACGGTCAACGCCTTCTGCGCCTAGTTGGATGCCACAGCAATGCTGTGCAGAACTGATCTCGTTGATATTGTGCATGGGTACAACGCTGATCCAGGCGATGAGAATGGATCGCTGTGAAATAGACGATACTGACGCTGCGAAAGAGAACTTGCCGAGCATCCAGCTTAAGAATCGCGTTGTTGCACGAGGTGGAGCGTTGCTGAGCTTGCTCGAGTTGGCCCAGATCAAGAACGAGGCGTTGTCGTCACGCGCTTTCGACCATGTCTTAGCCGTCCACGTAGGTCAGCAAGAGATTGATGGGTCGGTTTAGCTGCTCCAGAATGGAAACGAGACCGAGGAGAATTGGGTAGCGGATGCGTTGATGAACTTGTCCTTGGTGGTCCCGAGTACATCAGAAATATAGTGTTTTATTTATATCAGTGTCTAATATCATATATTTCAAGACTCCATACTGAAATCGAGTTCCTGGAGACTGTATTTACTACCTCGTACTGATATTCTATTAAAAAAATTCCTACAAAAAGCAAATGATGTAAGGAAATGGATAACAAACAAAGAGCCGGGTTATAATAAATGCCAGCGGTCATGGTTGTCATCGATCAAACCAGCTCAACATGAGCCGGCCGTGGTTCCTCTCGGCGGCGGCCGGCGGCGCGCAGGACGAGGCCGCCGAGATGCTGGAGGCCTGCGCTGGCGGCGACGTGGCGCGCGTGGAGCGCCTGCTGGCGGCCGGCCACGCAATCGTGTACCCTAACCAGTTCTTCGGGGAGACGCCGTGCGAGCAGGCGCTCGAGCACGCGCACCTGGATGTGGCGGCGCTGCTGCTGTCGACGCTGGCGGCCGCGCGCGAGGACGTGCCGGAGCTCTTCTGGCGGCAGCTGATGGTCGCGGCCATGAAGAGCGGGCGGCCCGACGTGCTCGCGTTCGTGCTGGACTTTGGGCCGGACCTGAACGGCCCCGTGCGGCACGCAGAGCTGCCGCTCCTGGACGCCGTGCGGCGCAACAGCGTCTCCATGGCCAAGCTGCTGCTGGCCAGCGGCGCGGACCCGCTGGCCAGGGACCTGACGGGCAGCTCGCTGCTGCATATCGCGGCCAAGTACAACGCCGGCGCGCTGCTGCCGGTGCTGCACGCGAGCGCCGCGCGGGAGCTCGTGAACGCGGTGGACCAGCAGGGCAACACGGCGCTGCACTACGCCGTCGAGGCCGCCAACTACAGCGTGACGCGCGCGCTGCTGACGGACTTCAAGGCGGACGCCAACGTCCCGAACCGCCGGCAGATTCGCGCGCTGCACTTTGCGATCGACAAGAGCCGCCCCAGGCTCGTGCGGCTGCTGCTAGACGAGGGCCACGCGGACGTGAGCGCGCGCGACTTCCAGGGCAACACGCCGCTGATTCTGCTCACTGGGCTCAGCGCGTCCGATCTGGACGAGTACGCTGCGAGCGAGGAGGACGAGGAGGAGGACGGAGACGAAGAGAACGAGGAGGACGACAAACTGGACGAGGAGGACGACGACGAACATGGCAAGAAGGTGGAGGAGGAGGAGGAGCAAGAAGAAGAAGACACGGTGTCGATGCGCATTGCGCGGCTGCTGATCGCGCGCGGGGCCGACGTGAACGCGGCCAACGTTGCGGGCATGGCGCCGCTGCACCAAGCCATGCGGCGCTTCGACACGGACATGATGGAGCTGCTGATCGCGCACGGTGCCGACGTGAACGGCGTCAACACGTTCGGCGACACACCGCTGCACCACGCGGCGCGGCTCGCCATGTTCCCGGTCATCTGGCAGCTGCTGCTGCGCCGCGGCGCGAGCCCGAACGCGCTCGACCGCACGGGCAAGACGCCGCTTGAGCTCGTGCCGAACGACCGGCTGCGCGTCGCGGTCGCGGAGACCATCGCGGCCTTCCAGCGCGAGACGTAGTAGCACTTGTTCTGTGCACTAGTTGACTCGGACACGGAGTGTTCAGCAAAGCGTAGTGGGGTACTGTGTGCTTCCTGATAAAGCGACGATACTTCTAAGAAAGAGACTATGATACAACTACTAAAGCGCGTTGGGTGGAGACGCCGTCCTTGTGATAGGATCACTCGCCGCGCGCTTGCTGCCGCTGGGCGGCCAGCAGCGCCACGAGCCCGTGCAGCTGCTTGATGGCGCGCGCCGCCACTTGCACCTGCTGCTGCATCTCCTCGACGGACGCCTGCAGCTTGAGCACTTCTTGCCGCAGCTCGCGCCGCTCTTCGGGTCTCTCTTGCCGCTGGCTCGAGCGTCGCCGGCCGACGGACGCGAGCAGCAGACCGCAGAACGCCTGCGGCTTGAGCGGCTGCCTCCGACGGCGCGGAGCGGGAGCCTTGCGCGTAGAGTTGGTCACTGCCGCCGCCGTCATGCTGGAGGTTTGTGTGGGTAATGGCTGGCGCAAATGGTGCTGGCGCTAATGGCGATGGCGGCAGTCGCTTGGAGCTGCGCAGGACTCGGCAAAAGGGGAAGTGCGGCGCCGAAGACGGAAGGGGGAAGGAAGCGGCGCATGATGCTGACTTTCCGAATTCGCAGGAGATCCAGCAGCTCGATTGGCCGGTCGGTTTGAGGAAGTCTTTATCACTGGGTGTTTGTAAGAAAGTTGAAGCGAGGAGTCGGTCGGTCGGTCGGTGAAGTCGTCATTGGCCGGTCGTATTCAGGTGACCTGATAAGCACGAGGTTTGTATGTCTATTGGGCTACGTTTACTACGGTCGGTCGGGTACAAGAATGCATCAGTCGTTCACAGCGCATGTCCCGTGCCGCGGTTATCTTGATGTTTGTATCGGGGCTCGCGCGCCGGTGTTCCTTGGTGTTCTTTTTCCTTCGCGCGTGTTCGCGGACAAAAATACCCCAAAGCGCTCGGTCGGTCGTCTTCGGGGCCATTAATATCTTCTCGTTAGTATGGCTACGATCGCGGTCGGTCGGAAATGTACCGGCAGGAACCGGTACAGTTCTGACTCGGTAATCGCATCGCCAGTGTGTACGAACAACAGCGAACTCACAATGCCATTCACCGGCGTCCACTGACTAATGGACGCCACTGCCGCCGCCCAGTGCGGCAGTCTATCACGGCATACGTTGGAGTACGAGGCGGCACACGAGTCATCCTTCACTCGCCTTCGGTAGGCGCTGGGGCGTCGTCGACGGTTGCATTCCGAGCCGGAGCATCGCGTGCGCTCCGAGTCGGAGCCAGAAACGGCTCGGCGTGGTGGCGTCTGGTCGGAGACGCGCGCTCGGATCGGCTTCAGAGACTGGTTTCACGTCGCAGGGTGAGTGCTACCCGCTTTATAAATATAGTACCAGCGTTCGTGCGCTTTGACCAAGAGCGTTGTTGGTGCACGATACAGCGTATCGGAACAGACTGAGGTCCCGATGGCGCGTGCAGCACAGATAAGGACTCCACCGGAGAAGCACTTGGCTAAATAAAACACGCAGCACTTGAGTCACCAACAACAACCAAAGTGCTGTCCAACCACCACAACCAACCATCAGTCGCACGAGCATTGCGACGCAGTCTGACTTGACAAGTGCTGACAGTACGCCCAGCAGAACATTTGGCCAGGGTACCGGATCGCAAATGCACATGCTAGGTCTGTTCCTGTCTGCCTAGACGACAACTAGACCGGCAGGTATGTCTCCTTGGTGTGGGCAGTAAATTGCAGCATTTGCCGATTCTTCAGCTTCCCCACGACGTTGGGGTCGAAGCGACCGAGTCAGTTGCGCTCGAACGTTCCCGCGCGAACTGGCACTCGACGCTCGCGCATGCTCTTGGGTTATCATTTGTTGTTTCGATCGCTGCGCCTCCCGCTTGTCTACCAACGTGGGCCGAGTTAGCGGGAAGCAGGCCGAAGTAGAGCTCGTGCTGGTCCTCGGCCACCGTCAGGTTGAACCAGAACACTTCGAGATCCCAGTCCGTCGCCGCCTTAGCCTCCCGCTCGGAACGGCTGACCGACGCGGGGGTAGCAGCTACAGCTTCTGACTGAGGGCTGCTTGTCCCCCGCACTCCTTGAACTGGCCAGGCGAAGCACGCTGGCGTCGCTGGGCCACTTGATCCGAAGACAGTGAGTTGGAAAACGAGCCTTAGATAGGATTCGCCGCACTGAGAATGTCCTACTGACTCTCTATGCGACCCTTATGCACTGCAGCGAGACCACCGCAAGTCTTTCCACTGCTGGACTCGTCGAGTCCTGCTTGCGCCGAACGACGTCTTCGGCCGTGGATTGTCAATAGCGGTGGAGGAGCGTGCACACGCCCTGCAAAATTGCGGGGTACTCGCTCAATATCATGCCGACGAGATGCAACATGGTCATGCCGTCGCGCCAGCATTCTCCTTGCGGCGATGACCGTCTCGATCCCAGAGGTTTGAGTTGCCACGACTGTTGAAACAGCGCAAGGCGCTCCGTGTGCACCAATTGGGCACGTCGCGAGCTTGAGGTTCCGGGTCTTCGAGTAGCCACCTCTGTGTGCCGCATCTTGGTCCACATCATCAGGGCAGGGCCCGGGTCCACTTCTTCGGGAGACAGCCGCCGCTTGATCGCCATCCGGCCGATTCTCGAGTGAGCCGTCCACAGCTTGTCCGTCCCAAACCTTTTGATGTCAACGGGTGCTTGCCATACTTTTGATCGATACAGGAGGAAGTCAATCAATAGGAAACGCGAGATAACTTCGACACACCGGTCCGGGGGTTGCTGCACACGCTGACTGTGATAAGGACCCCGCTTCGTGGGGAACTGCCGATGAACTGTGCGAATGTCCCTGCTTCAAGAGCCGAACCAAGCTAGTTCAAGCGCTCTTTGAATTGTCACGGACGTCACCGGTCGGAAACTCTTGCAAAGCAACAATCCAGGGCACCACTTCTACCTACTTAACCCTGCCACCGCTCGCGTCAACGAGGTTTACGAGAGCCCGGTCGATTGCTCCGCAGCTTCACACCGCGCTCCCCCATTCCCGCCACTCTGATGGCGCCAACCCTGCGCGCGATCGTAGCGCAATACTCAGCGAATGGACACGAACCGGGATTTCTCGCCGCGACATGTTCGGTGTCCGATCCTCTACAATCACGGGGCCATCTGTGTGCTGCTCATCGGGCTCCGCATGGAGCTGCCAGATGCACGAACGAAATTCACGAGAAGGATCAATTCAATTCGGCCTGCGACGCATTCAAATGTACTGTCCGCGACTCTAAATCTTATATTGTCAACAACTTCTACATTCTCTACGGTTCCACTTTGATTTTTGAAGTGAACAAACGGACACTCGGCCCCGTTTCTGCGCCGCCACATGGCGATCATCGACCAACAGCTGTTTCCGCGCCGTCGGTCGCAAGATCCCGCGTGCCCACTGTAGCCATGTCTCGCCATACTAAAGCCAAGTCGCCTCTCCCTCTTATAAGCCGCCGCCTGAGATGTCCGCGTTACCCGAAGGCACGACCGCCTTATCCCTGCTCTTCATCATGTACTGTACCGTCCGTCGAGTCTCCACCCACCCACCTCCTTCGGTGTGATGATGCCGTCAACTTGTCGCCTTGTATATCGCTCGGCCAGCGGATCATTTGGGGATTCGCCGGCCTCCGCCCACCCGCCCGACCGACCGACCGCTGTACCCTGAACGCGAGTCAACATGGCGGACGACGGCGCGTACAGCGGCCGCCTCGGGTCGCTCGCGGCGGCCGCCGTGGCCACCGCGGGCCTCCTGGCGCTGTGGCTCTACGGCCCGCCGGCCGCGCTGCCGGCCGCGCTCCCCGTCGCCCTGCTGCTCGCGGGCGCGCACGAGCTGCTGCGGCCGTTCGCGCGCTCCTTCCGCGAGCTCTGCGCGCTGCTGCTGCGGGTGTCAGCCGCCTCGACGCGCGCCGTGCTGCGCTTCGGCTTCTCGCGCGACGGCCGCGCGCGCTTCCCGCAATGGACGCTCGCGTACGAGTGGTTCCAGGCCGTCGCGTCCGCGGCGGGCGAGCGCCACGGCGGTCGCGTCATGGAGCCAGGCAGCGCCAAGCTCATGCGGCGCAACTTCGACGCCATCGGCCAACTGCTCGGCGCCGCGTCCTGCTGGCTGCACGGCACGGCCGTCGAGCGCTTCGAGTGCCACGGACTCGAGCACCTCTGGCTCCGCCCCACAGCGTCCCAGTCCCGGGAGGGCGAGGCCTCAACGGCCGGACGCACGCTCGTCGTGCTCTACTACCACGGCGGCGGCTACGCGCTCTTCAGCCCGCGGTTCTTCGTCGACTTCTGCAACCGACTGCGGTCCCAGGTGCTCGCGGCGCTCGCCAAACACGACGAGACCGCCGTCGACGACGTCCACGTGCTGCTGGCCAACTACCGCAAGCTGCCTGAGAGCACGTTCCCGGCGCCGCTGGACGACGCCATGGCCATGTTCGACTACCTGACGCTCGAGCAGCGCGTCGACCCGAAGTCTGTCGTGCTCGCGGGCGACAGCGCCGGCGGCGGGCTCGTACTCGGCACGCTGCTGCGGCTGCGGGACAGCGGCCGGCGCCTGCCGCTCGCCGCCGTCTACAACTGCCCGTTCGTCGACCTGAGCGCGGACGTGCGTGAAGCGCCCCACTGCTACATCAGCAAGTCCATGCTGGACGCGATCCGCGAGGCGGCGACGCAGGAGCTCTCGGGCGCGTGGAAGGAGGGCGTGATGCTCGACCGCGACCTGACCGGCCTGCCGGCGATGCTCGTGCAGGCCGCCGAGTTCGACATCCTGCACCCGCAGTCGCTACAGCTGGCCGAGAGGGCCGAGCAGCACGGCGTCAACGTGCAGCTGGACGTCCACCGGTACATGCCGCACGTGTTCACGCTCTTCCCGCCGCTCATGCTGCCCTACGCGAGCGTCGGAGTGCAGCGCATGGGCGAGTTCATCGCCCAGCAGCGCCTGCAGTCGCTCGAGCCGCTCGGTGCGCACGCGGTCGTCACCGTGGCGACGCACAAAGCCGACGTGTCGTGCTCGCCGGGCGACATTGGAGGACGCTCGGTGATGGAGCGACTGCTTCCGCCGGCGGCGTGAGCGACCACCGATCTACTGGCCGCTGAAAGCGTCAGCGAATGTTCGAGTAGTGTACAAAGAGAGACAAGAGAGAAGAGAGAGGGTAATGTACAAAGGAGATACCCCAAGTTCGAGAAGCGCGACCGGAAGGCTGAAATGCGAAGCGAATGTGAATTGGAAAAAAGGAATCCATGCATCGAATACACACAACAACAGTACTACACCGCGTCTATCAGCAGTTCGCGCAGCCGCTCCGCTGTTTGATAAGGAGGCGCGTCGAGATCCATTCGTCCGTGTCGCTGTCGCTGTCGCTGTCGCTCTGATCGCCGTCGTCCGGCTGCGGTTGGTCACTTCTCCCACATTGGCCGCCGCTCTTCCCGCTCGTCCAATGCAACGCTTTCTTCGCGTCCGAAAGCGGCTGGAGCTGCTTCGTTCGAGACGCGGCGAGAAGGTTGGCATCGCTCATGTCCTTGAGGAAGCCCTTGTAGTTGTCGTCGTCGTGGATGTCGCTGGCGGTCGCTGCGACCGCGTACTGCTTTGCCTCCGCATCGGTGGTCGCCGTCGCATCTGGGTCGGTAAGGAACGCGATCACCCACTGCATCTCGCTCTTGGCACCTCCCTCTTCACTCTTCCCGTCCGTATCCAACTGGCCATCTCTCGCGGGCAACTCACACAGCAGCTCGTCCAGCTCGGCTTCCGATATGCTCAACTCCAGTCGAGGAGGTCGGTCAGCTCCGTCGCCGCCATCGCGGTCCGCTATTGCAGACGCCGAGGAGGAATCGTCGCTTGACGAGCACACACAGCATGGATCTCTAGTGCTCTCAGTCTCTCTATGCTCATGCGTCTTTTCGCGATACAGAGAGCCCTGCTCGCTGCTGAAGGGCCTCGAACTGCTGCTGGCGCTGCTGAGCTTGCTCGGTGTCGAGTCTCCCGCAAGACCCTCGAGCATCCAGTCGCACGGATCTGCTTCTACCGCCGGGTCGAGCTCCGGCCCGTCGGCCTCGGCGTCCTCCACGACCGGGTTCAGCAGCATCCACTGCGTCTCGCACGCCGCGGCCGTCAGCTCATTGCTACGCAGATGTCGGATCAGTCCGTGAGAGTGTAGGATACTCATCCTTGTGGCCACCTCCAACACCTTGCTGTACCTACCAGTCGAGCCGCAGACGCGCCGCCCGCTGCTTAAGCGCCTCGCAAGTCGCAGCGAAGTCGTAGCCGGCGGAGAAGGCGCACTGGTTGAGCAGCGCGTCCAGCTCGACCGTCCACTGCATGCTGCTGCGCTGCTCGGATCGGATTCCGAGATGTCATGACGGACTCGACTTCGTTCCACGTCTCTTCGTGATATCTGAGTCCAAACTCCATTTCATCCAATCAGAGCGTGTTAAATGCGGACGTGTCCATTTCTGATCAGATCTGAGTCGTCATCACCAGCCGCATGCTCGAGTATCCGCCGCCACTAATCGTCCGACAAAAGAGAGGACCGACGCCATGGCTTCGGCTGCTGCTGCTACCGCGCCGCGCATGCGCTCCGTGCAGTGGACGGACGGCTCGCTGCAGCTGATCGACCAGCGCAAGCTGCCGGCGGAGCTCGTGGTCATGCGCTGCGAGTCGGTGGACGCTGTGACGCGCGCCATCTTTGACATGGCGGTGCGCGGTGCGCCTGCCATCGGCGCGGCCGGTGCCTTCGGCCTCGCGATCGCCGCGCAAGCGTTCGGTGCCTCGGGCAACACTAGGCGCGTTCTGTCTGTGGTCTTAAGGAGACTGGCGGAGGTAGCGAAGGGACTGACGGACTAGAGCGGTGGTGACAGCACGTCCGAGTTCCTGGCGGCCGTCAAGGCGGCCCAGCAGACGATCGACGCCGCCCGCCCGACGGCCGTCAACCTCACTTGGGGTGCGTAGCAGCCACCGCTCGAGCTATTGTGGGACGCCGTCGGACTGGGAGCTTATCGTATCGAGCGCTGTAGCGACGGCGCGGGTCGTGCAGGACGTGGCCAAGGCAGTCGAGCAAGGGTGAGCGATCGCACTTTGCCATCCCTCACCGTGTCTGTCGGCTTACAATACTGGTGCTCTGCTGGCAGATTGGGCGTTCCGGCTCTGGTCAAGCACACGCTCGAGGCGGCCCAGGCGCTCGCGGAGGAGGACGTGGCTATCAACAAGCGGCTGAGCGAGTTCGGCGCCGAGGTCGTCCCTGCCGGCGCGAACGTGCTGCACCACTGCAACACTGGCGCGCTGGCGACGGTCGACATCGGAACGGCCATCGGCGTCATCTACGAGTGCCACCGCCAAGGCAAGGGCATCCACGTGTGGGTGGACGAGACGCGTCCGCGCCTCCAAGGCGCGCGCCTCTCGGCCTGGGAGCTCATGCGCGAGGGCGTGCCCATGCACCTGATCGCTGACAACGCCGCGGGCTACCTCATGCTCGCGGGCAAGGTAGACGTGGTGCTCTTCGGCGCGGACCGCGTCGCGCGCAACGGCGACGTGGTCAACAAGATCGGGACGTACAAGCTCGCGGTCGTGGCCAAGGAGAACAAGGTGCCTGTGTTCGCGTGCGTGCCCACGACGACGATCGACCTGGACTTCCTGGACGGCACCGGCATCCCCATTGAGGAGCGCAGTGCCGAGGAGGTGACGACCGTCGGCGGCGTGCGCGTCGCGCCTGCCGACTGCCCCGTGTTCAACCCGGCCTTTGACGTCACGCCCTTCCGCTACCTGACGGGCATCATCACGGAGGAGGGCGTGTGTTACCCGCCGTTTGAGCAGAGTCTGCCGGCCGCGGTCGCGCGCGCAGAGCAGCGCCGTCTCCGAAAGTAGGCGGCTATGGAGATGACAGGACCACGAGAGGCTGGCTACTCGCTCGGATGTGACGGGGGTGGGTACCGCATCAATTGGTCAGTGTTGTTGGCTCACTCATCAACGCCTTACAAACAGAGTACTCGCGTTGTACGCGTGTCCGGAGTTCTCTTCCGTCGGAGAACTCGTATCCTCTGTCTGCCCTCGATCTCCCTGGGTAGTTTTGCTACTCGTCTCCCTCATCGATGGCCGACAGCTGCTTCGCGACGAACACGGCGATGCGGGCGATCCCGACGCTCGAATACGGCAACAGCCACGAAGGAGCCATGGTGAAGTCGTGCGGCATGTCCTCGTGCACGTCCAGCTCCCAATGGCGCTCGCATTCGCTCTGCTGCCGTCCGCGAGCCACCAAGTCAACTGCGTTGTTGTAGAGCAGGTCGAGTGACCCTGCCTGCACGAGCATCGGCGGCAGTCCGCGAAGGTTGGGATCGCTCCTTGGGGTCACACCGCCGCTCGCGTACCCTCGCAGACTTCCTACCGCAGCCTCATTGGACAGCATGCAGTGCGGCGCCTCGTGGTTCGCTGGCACCATCGCAGGGTCCAAGTCGACGAACGGACAGATGAGGACCCCGGCGAGTGGCTGGGCGTGCGGAGTCGCGTCTCGGACGGTCGTCAGCGTCGTCAGCGCGAGCGACGCGCCGGCACTGTCGCCTGCAATGATGATCTGCGACGGCGCGAGGCCTTCGTGGTCGAGCAGGTACTTGTACATGGCGTATGCGTCGTTGGGCCCGGCTGGGTAGGGATTCTCAGGCGCCTTGCGGTAGTTGGCGAGCAGCATGTCGACATGCAGCGGCTCGTTGCTGGGCAAACGCGTCGCCTCAAGCTCGCTTCTGATGGCAGCGAGGATGCGTACGCACGACGAAATGTACGACTGCGGACACGCCGAAGCGAACCCGCCGCCATGGAGGAAGAGCACGACACAGCGGCCACGACGCCGCTGACGACGCCCACCTCGCTCGGTGCTGCTGCTTGCGCTCTTGAGCCAAATGTGCTCGAGCCCACGGAAGCGGAGGCTCTCGATCGAAACCCCACCCGCCATGTAGCATGCAATACGCCCATCAATGGCGCCGAGCACGACGCTGCGATTGCGAAGCGCGCTCGCAACCCACGGCTCCGAGATCCGACCGCCGCATTGCTCCAGCACAAGCCGGAGGGCGTCGATCACGATTTCCATCTGGAGCGTCCAGTTCGGGAAGCGCTGCTGTCCGTCGCGGACGAGGAAGAACCGAGCAATCGTGCGGATGACGGACAGGCCCATCTTGACGGCGACGCTCGTGGCCTCGAGCATGCTCCGGCACATGCTGCGCACGTACAACGTCGTGTACACGACCACGCAGCAGCTCGCAATGCCGGCGTACATAAGGACAGGCATGACCCACACGTGGGCTATGCTCAATGCGTACGAGAACAGCGTCGACAGCACTAGCGAGCTGAACGGCGGCAGGCCAGCCGCAACCAAATGCTCGGGCGGCTTGTGCAGCGACTGCATTGGGAGGAAGCTACAGCGTACCTGGTCCGGAAGGAAGAGGTGATCGCTGGTGGGAGGTCAATGTGGTTGTGACAAGCTGAACGAATGGAGTTGATCAGCATTGAACGCTTGATTTCTCCTCGCGTCACTTGTGGGCAGCGCGGATACTGGTAGCACCAGCCGTTGGTCGTCTAGCAGTGCTAGCGGTGGCTTGGCAGACGACTCCATCTAGCCGTCGCCCATTGTGAATCAAGTGGATATCGTCGACACAGGATTTGGGTCGGACAATAGACTCACGTCATCAATAAAGCTAGTCCATCGTTTATCAAAGGTCATTTTCGAGGTCAGCGCTGGTGTTCGAGCAGCTCACCCACTTCAAGAATGCATTATAAGAGGTCTTGAATGCACCAGCAACGCTGCCTATTGTTCGCCCCTACAACACCGGCCGGGCAGGTCTCCTTGGAGCGGGATTGCCACTTGATAGAGCGCTGGGCGTCTGCCAGTTCTCCAGCTTCCACGCGCCGTTGGGATCGAAATGACCGCAACAGTCGCAGTCGAACGCACGCTGGCTCCTGTTCGAGCTGGTGTTCGTCGTCCGGGCGAGCTGTTGGATCTTCATTCGCCGCTTCGACCATTGCAGCCGCCGCCAGGTTGAACCAGGGCGCTTATAAGTATCTGCATCTGATCTCCGCTCGTCAATCCGTTCGTACAGAGGGTGTGTGCCGACGTTTGGTGCGTCCGGTCAGGCAGACCGACGCCAGGAGTGCCAGGCGAGATGGGAAGAGTCTCGCGCGCCGACACGAGCGGCGCCATCGCCTTTTCTTCCTGTATGTGCCTCGAGATTAGTGGCAGATCGATTTTCCTCACTGAAAATGCGATCACTTTTCTTTTCTCCATCAGCCAGGCAAGCAACTTCACCTACCAGCCTCCGCGTCCGACTCTTCCCATTCCCAAGCCTCACACCACTCCGAGATGCCAGTCCGTCGCCTCATTGACCTTCCGCTCCGCGAGGATTGGACTGAACAGACGAAGCAGGTTTACATTGCTGGGCCCCTTGACCCGGAGGCTGTAAATTGGAGAATGAACCTTCGATGTCTTCGCCCGCCGATCCGACGGCTGCTCTGGATGAGCGAGTCCACACACTGGCTGCGAACGGCGTGGTGCTTGCTTGCAGCTTTCTTGGGGAGATCAACTTTGTTTTACCTGCGATTGGCCATGCTACTTCAAGTGCCGCACCAAGCTGGATCGGGTGCTCTTGGACGGGATCCTATTACTGCCAAGTCACACACACACAAGTCGGCGAGTCTCAATGCGACCATTGTATGATCACAAACGCCAAGCAGACCGAGTTCAGTTGATTCAACAGTGTTAATGCGTGTGGTCGAGTAGTCCATGCAAGCTCTCATCGTGACGAAGTCGATAGTGTTGCCGCCAACTCGATGCAATTGTACCACCTAGCGTAGCCACGCTCTTCACGCAGCGGTCGCCTCGCGCGCTTGTTCCACTGGTGGTGCTTCCTCTTCCGGCTCAACGGACTTGGGCGGCGTCTGGCGCTCGAGCACCTGTTTGGAGACGAATGCGGCCAGCTTCTGCACGCCAACACGCGCGTAGGGCAACGCGATCGATGGGAACACGCTGAACACGTGCGGCATTTGCTCGTGGACGTCGAGCTCCCAGCCCGAATCGTCGACAGCGCCGTCGCTCTTGGCCTTGGCGAACAAGCGCTCCGCGTGCGGGTAGATCAGATCCAGCTCCCCGGCTTGGATGATGACAGGAGGGAGACCGCGCAGGTCGCTGTGCACTGCGGACGCGTCGTGCCACGTCGATTCATCGTGCGCCGAGCGGTGGTACGCCTTGCGACCAGCGGCGAGGATCTTGTGCGAGATGATGCAGTGCTCGCTCTCACGCTCGCCGCCGCCATTCTCGTCCCACTCGTCCGTCATGTCGGCTGCGGGACAGATAAGCAGCGCCGCGAGTGGAAGCCGTGGCTCCTGCTTGGGCTCCACCTCTGCAGCGCGGTTGCGCACGCGGATCATTGCCGACAAGGCGAGCGACGCGCCGGCGCTGTCGCCAGCCATGACGATCTGGCTCGGCGACAGCTTTTCATGTGTCAAGAGGTAGTCGTACATGAGCACGACGTCCTGCGGAGGAGCCGGGAACGGGTTCTCCGGCGACTTGCGATAGTTGGCGACGAACGCGTCGACCCGTACTTGCTGCCCGCTCTTCTCCTGGATCTCGAGCTCGATGGCGTGAGTGAGCGCGCAGCAGAACGACATGTACAGCCGCGGGCTCAAGATAGAGAACGCGCCGCCGTGGACGAACATGACGACAATCCGGTCGGTTTTCGCCCCATTCGAGGCGGCTGGGATGGGTGATCGAAGCCAGAGATGCTCCAGGCCGTTGTAATGAACGCTCCCGAGCGTCCGCTGGTGCTCTCGGCGCGCAAACCACCCAGCGAACGAGCCGAACGCCTCGCTGTACGCTCTGATGCTGCGCGCGTGCTCGTACTGGATCATGTTGCCTCCTTGTCGGTGCGTGGTCTCTCTGATCAGAGCGCACACGACCTCGAAACGCAGCGACCAGCGCGGCAGCTTCGGACGGAACCCGCGCGCGACGTAGCCCGCCAGCACCTTGCCGACCGCGAGGAGCAAGCGCACGAGCAGTCCGAACGCCTGCGCATAGCTGCTGCACATGGTGTCGCGCAGCGCGACAGCCAGTCCGGCGGTCGAGAGCGCGCCGGAGCTCGCGCTGACGACCACAAGCGCGCGCAGAACGCGGTTCGCCCACACGCGACGCGAGAGAGCGCCGAGCAGCACGGCCGCCCCGCTCGCCTTGCGCTGCAGCGTCGTCGACGCCAACATGGCTGGATCCAAGCCGGTTGGGCTCTGCATCGTGGATAAGAAGCGGCCCCAACTCGATATTGTAGCTCCTGGTTGAAGCTGGCTATCACGTTTGACTCGAAAATAGTACTGTATGTTCTCGATCAAGTTTACAATAAGATCGCATTGATACAGATTCGAGTGTTGGTGATGGCTGGCACAAACTTGAACGAGTGATTGCAGTAGTCGAGAGTGACAAGCGCACCCACATCAGTCGATTGCTTAGCAGTGCGTCTCCAGTCGCCGACGCCGCCGAGTCACACACACAACTCGACGGGTCCCAGTGCAGCCGTTGGATTGTCGCGGACGCCAAGCAGACCGAGATCTGTTGTTGAAGCGTGTGGTCGACTAATAGTCCTGGACTATTCGTCCATGCAAACTCTCATCCAATTTCAATGCAGTGATGTAGCTAGGTAGTCAGTCACGCCGCGGTCGCCTCGTGCGCTCGTTCCACTGGTGGCAGCGCCTTCACCGCTGCTGCAACCGCGGCTTCGTCGACGGCAGCATGCGTCGATCGGCTGGCAAACTGCTCGGCAGCGAACGCAGCCATACGATCGATCCCGACCGACGCGTACGGCAAGAGCCAAGCTGGGAAGACTTGGAACACGTGCGGCACGCCCTCGTGCACGTCAAGCGTCCAGTCGGTGGCCCCGTCGGCCTCGGCCTTGGCTACGAGGCGCACAGAGTGCTGGAACAAGTAGTCGAGGCTCGCGGCCTGCACGAACACGGGCGGGAGCCCGCTGAGGTCGCAGTGCACGGCCGACGCGTCCTTCCACGTCGTCTGGTCAAGCAGGCACGACGATGGCGACTCGCGTAGCAGCGAGATGCGACTAGCCCGCGTGATGCTATCAGATAGCACGCAGTGCTCCGAGACGCTCTCGTCCTCGTCGCCCGTGAGGTCCACGAACGGACACAGCACGATCGCCGACAGTGGTAGACCAGCATCAGGCAGCGCTCGGTCGCGCACGCGCAGCAGCGTCGACATGACGAGCCCGCCCCCAGCGCTGTCGCCCACCAGGATGATCTGGCTTGGCGACAGCTTCTCGTGCGTCAGCAGGTAGTCGTACATGGCGAGGGCGTCGAGTGCGGGAACAGGGAACTTGTGCTCGGGGATCTTGCGGTAGTTGGCGATGAACACGTCCACGTCCGCGTCCTTCAAGCGGTCAGCCAGCTTCTTCTGAATGGAGCGCTTGAGCGAGTTGCAGAACGAGATGTACATGCGCGGACTCAGCACAGCGTAGCCTCCGCCGTGCAGATACATGACGACCATCCTCTTGGCCGGGTCCGCGGATCTGGGACGCGCCGAGCGCAGCCAGAGATGCTCCAGCCCATTCACGCGCACGCCCTCGACCACCGAGCGCTCGGCGCTAGGGAAACGGCACGCGACCCACCCGCCGATCGAGCCCAGGAGCTCGCTCTGCCATCGGATGATGCGCGCGTGCGTTGGCTCGGCGATGCGGTGGCCCTTCCAGCCCGAGCACAGCCGCAGCATGGCGCGAAACATCTCGAAGTGCAGAGTCCACTTGGGGTACAACGGCTTGCAACCGCGCATCAGGTAGCTGCGGATCGTGCGCGCGAACGTCGCGAAGATGCACGCGGCCAGGTGCAGCGCCTCCCACGGCGTCTTGCAGAAGCCCGCGGCCAGGAAGTACGCGACCAACGTCGTGGTGCCGCCCACCTTCGCAGTCGTGTGCATGAGCGAGTGCAGGCGATGCGACCGCGGCAGCGGAGGGAACGGCGCGAGAATCTTCATGGCGACGACTCCTGCGTACGTTGGTGAGTGTCAAGGCGGCGAGTTGTCGAATGAATCGAACTGTCTGGGGACCTCGGATGATAGTTTGTGACGCCATCTTTGGCTGCCAGCCATGTCACCACTGTATCGAGCGTTTAGCGGAGATTTCGCACGTAGGAACGGGTGATGGCTGACGTCGCGGTCATCACTCTTCATGTTCGACGCGTCGATTGTGAAGATATCAATCCGTTGGCACTATTCCGAGGTTCCATCTAGAATGACAAGGATTCACGCACGTTTGATTGGCTGAAAGAGAGGATTTGCGGTAAGGATTGAGCGACATCGGTGGACATATCAGAGGACAGTCAGAATGGATTGCGCTTACGAACGGGATGCCTCCTAATCAAGGTAGATTATCTACGGCAGCAGCACTCATGTCGAGGCCACAGCACGTGATGCCGCAGATTTAGTGGTCCAGCGACGACGACGTGCTG
>JAADXX010000065.1:0-66037 GCA_023338025.1 Phytopythium oedochilum
GAATGGCGCGCTTCGAACTCCGATCGCCCTGTTTTCATGCGCTCTTCTTATTGGTAAAAACAGCGTCCGCAAACGCTGCGTATTGGATGAATTATGCGACTTTTCAGGGGTGCCAGTATAATTAGTGCCCGCACTGTACCAATGGCGCACAGTAAAACCCAACTGTCGCGAAACATGCACAGGAGCCCGTGGGTAGAACTCCCACTGGCCCAAATACCCAAACACTCTCGGACAATTCAACCAGCAAACCGCAACAATGCCGCTTGGTCGGGCTCCACTTCATGACAGCCTCCTTCTCGCGCACCTCCAGGATCTCGTAGCCCGTCTCCGCGACCAGGATCATGGGGTCTAGCGCTTGCGTCCATGGTCATGACCGTCGAGCCACGTCTCGTCGCACAACGAGCCCTCATTTATCATGGGCTCGATCGTGAATTATATGGCCGGGCTTCATGATCCCCGCAGCGTAGTGGGCAAACACTTGAACAGCTTCTGTCTCTTTCTGCATAGGAGGAGGAGTGGTCAACTCGTAGCCGCGCTTGACGGTCCCTTACCCGTCGTAATCTGTCTTCAGCCTTCATGCCTCAATTACCGACCTTTGAGGCGCAAAGCGTCGCCTTCATTGACCAAACTGGTCGGGTAAGTCATTCACTAGAGAATGGTCGAAGACGGACAGACGCTCGCGCGCCACAGTCCGTACTTTGGCTGCCACTCGGCGCTCGGCATGGCGCTGTACCTCATGGACATCCTTTTCAACTCGGCGATCGAGTTCGGCGACTTCTCCGGCCAGGGCATCGAGCACACGCAGAACACGGTCCTCTCCATGTAGAGATCATCTGTCAGTGTCGACAGTCTCGTCCTTCGCTAGCCTGACGATCCGTCTCTGGCAGCGCGCAGGTGCTGCTGCAGGTCTTCGCGTGCGTCAACTTCCTGTCGCTGCTCGGCGCGACCTTCCTGTTCCGCAGCGGGCTCTTCGGCATCCTCTACAAGCAGTTCCGGCCGACGCTGCTCGCCCTGCCGGCGTACATCACCTCGACGATCGTCCTCGCCGGGATCCGGCTCGTACGAACCCCCCAAGTCTATCGATGGCCAAGTGCTGCGTCTCACACGATGGCTCTCTTGCTGTGGCAGCATTATCTCGGCGCAGGGCTGTCGCTCGGCGAGCTCTGGGATCTCGCTGGCTACCGAGCGCTCTCGTGCTGCCACAAGATGTGTATGCTGGCGTCGGGTGCACCTCCTAGGCGATCATCTAGCCCACTTACCTCGAGTCTCTTCCTCTGCAAACTAGGTGCGCTGGTCTACTACTTCTGCAGCATCCAAGCCGTCGAGCGGCTTCGCGACGCCAAGTTCTACAGCCACAAGCACTGGACAACGACCAGCATGAGGCGAACCACGGGAGCATGAGAGACAAACAGTTGTTGCTTTAGATAAAAAACGAAAGTGGGGGAATGCCACAGGACATGACTGGACGCTTCCACAGCACGACAACATGCCTCCTTTGGCCACTACCGACGCGCTCGGCGAGCAGCACGCTGGCTGAGGGTTGGTATGACCCAGACCGCGCTGCAGTGAGCTCAGTACGGACTGTTGTACCGCCGCACTGGCTGCTGGCTGGTCAACGGCTGGCCATAGTTGTTGGTGCTCGTGTTGGACTGCGCGTACACCTCGCTGCTCTCGCGAATCCCCAAGGTGGTCGTCGTCGCCGCGCCGGCCGCGGCCGGGTTGCCGTACTGGTACAGCGGTGTCGGCGGAGGCGACTTGTGGAGGCCGCCGACGCCGAAGCCGCGCTTGGCGGCGCACCAGAGCAGCATGGTGAGCGCGAACACAATGACGACCGCGAGCACGACGATGATGGCGCCGACCATGAGCGCGCTGGCCCACTTGTCGACGAGCGAGTAGAACGAGTCGCGGCACTCGAGAAAGGGCGCGCCCGTGGCCGACGTGTCGTTGCCGGTCGTCGCGTTCAGCAGCAGCGAGCCGCAGTAGACCTCGTTGGCGCTGTTGCGCGGGCACTTGGAGTCGGTCCACTGGCGCACGACGTCGTACTGCCCGTACTCGGACACGTACTCGCAGATGGTGCAGATGGTGTTGACCTGCTCCACGTTGACCGAGCCGCACAGGTTGGTGAAGTTGGTGGTCGCGTCGCTGAAGTACCCGTCGAGCGTCATGTTGAACATGCCGAGCACGTTGTTCACGGGCATGCCCTCGCAGTAGTACGGCACCTGCGCCAAGCAGTAGATGGTGTTGAAGCTCGCGGCCAGCGACTCCTCGTTGTCGGCCGCCGGGTAGTCCTGGGCCGCCCAGTCATCCGCCGTCGAGCGCGCCGAGGAGCCGCCAATGATGAGCACGATGAACGGCACGGCCGCGAGCACCAGCACGCCCGCGTAGATGGCGAGCATCAGCCGCTGCTGGAGCCACGCGCCCAAGCAGCCGAGCGCCGCGAGCGCGATGACGACGGCGCCGAGCGCCAGCAGGAAGACGAACGTCCACGTGCCGATCCACTCAAAGTCGCCCTCGAACACGTCGAGCCAGCCGCTCTCCTTGACGCGGTGGCCGAAGTACACGAGCAGGCAGCCGAGCACCATGAAGGCCATGTTGAGCAGCATGAGCGCCACCTTGGCCACGTTCACCAGCGCCGCGCTGAGCATCCCTCCGCCGCCGACATCGCGCTCCTCCATGACGGCGATCGAGAGCCCGCCTATGTTTCGGGCACGCGCGCGAGGGGAGCGGGGCGGTTACAGTAGCGCAGAGAGCAAGCGGAAGACGCGCACACGGGTCAAGCGGGTCGCTGGCAGCCCCTTCGACCTCTCTCAGCGCGTCGGATCCGCGTCGGAGGCGATCGGGAGCAGTCGGAGCGAAGCGATGAAGTGACGGTCCCCCCCCTGGTGGTTTTTCCGCGCAAGAAATGAGCCTCTGACTCTCGCGAGCCGGTCCGTCATACCATGAAAATAGATATCAAAGCTTTTCTAGTGTTTACAATCAATTTAAAGTAATCTATAAGATCTGTTCAATCCAATTATCATACAAAGATGATATAGTACAGGTGGATGGAACACAGTGGTGCTAAGCCCTTCCCAACTGGCGCTCTCTCTCTGGCAGAAGAATCCAGCTTTAGGGTCCTGTTCAGTCATTTATTCCAAGATGCTAGAATAATATTTGTACTGCTGGTGGTGCCAGTTTATACACATAATGTCGCTTGACGCCCTACCCCTCTGGTGCTCGGTGGACCCCTACCCCGGTGCTGTGTTCCGCCTCATTGAATGACATGTCGTTCTCCCGAGTCGCTCACCTTCCCACGCAGTTTGCTCAGCAAGTGCAGCCACCACGATGGAGAGTCTCCCGCTGGTAAGCGGCGCAACTTGCGGCGGCCTCGCGGTCAGCAAGTCCTTCGCGGCGTCTCTGACGGCGCCATGCGCGTCTCCATACGACGCCCTACCGCTCTGCACCTGGCCCGCGCTCGTATCGCTCATCGATCGCCGCGTGCACCCGTCAGGAACTATTGGAGGGCGAGTGGCCGTTCCAGGCAGACATCGACCGCCTCAAGCGCGCAGGCGCCGCGCTGCAGCAGATGGACGAGCGCATCCGCTCCATGGCGCGGGAGCTGCGCGGCCACCAGCTCTACCCGCCGCGCGTACGCCTAGCCGCTGCCTCCGACCCGCGTCGAGCGCGTGAGCTGACTGACTTATGACACTCTGTGAACGAACGCGCAGGCAGAGGCCAGGCGCCTCAAGCTGCGCGTGTACCACACATATCAGCCGCCCGTGACTGGCACGGAGGACGCGCCGCCACAGCCTGGGCGCTGGACGCTGCGTATCGAAGGCCTCGACGCGGCGACGGACCAGCCCGGCACCGTCGTGCGTATTCATTCCCGAGGCAGTTCGCTCCGTACGCGCAGCCGTCTAACGCGCCGCTGTGTATTCCCGCGCAGAACTTCTCGAGCTACTTCCGCAAGGCCACGATCGAGCTGGACCCGCGCGTCTACGTCGACTCGGTGATTGAGGTGCGACCGCCACCACTGAGTGTAGAACTTGCATTAACGGGGACTGATCTCGGGTGGACGAAGCAGTGGACGAGCTTCCAGAAGGCGAGCCATGACGTGGACGGACTCGAGTTCTCGCGCACTGGGAGCGTGCCACACACGGTGCGCATCCAGCTGCTGCCGGCGCAGGCGCCGGAGCGGTTCTCCGTCTCGCCCGTGCTCGCGGGCGCCATCGGCGAGTACCTCGGCCCATCCACGGCCTTCACCAAGCAGGATATTGTCATGGCGACGTGGGAATACATCAAGCGGCGCAACCTGATCAAGGAGGACGACTGCCGCGTCGTCGTGTGCGACTACACGCTCGCCGAGGTGCTCGAGTGCGTGTCGCTGCCCTTCACGTCCATCATCCCGGCGCTCAAGCCGCACTTGACGCCCGTGCGCACCGTCGACCTCGAGTACACGCTGACGCTCGACGCAGCCAAGGAGAACGAGGTGCTGGACGAAAAGTTCTTTGATGTGGACGTGAGCGCCGTGAGCGAGGTCGCCAAGGCCCGCACGCACGCGCTGAGGGACTGGGACGAGCTCCAGCAGGAGCAGCGCAAGGAGCTCGCGCTGCTCAAGCGGCAGGAGCGCGACATTGTGGAGCGGCTGCATCGCGTGGCGCTCAAGCACGAGTGGATGCGTCAGTTCGCCGCCGACCCGTGCGGATTCACGAGTGCGCTTGTCAAGTCGCAGGAAGCCGATCAGCTGGTGCGCGCCGGCTTCAGTCTGATGATTGTGGACGAATCTTGCTGACCTGTCATGTTGTATCGCTGCTCGTTTGGGCAGATACTATCTTCGGAGACCGAGGCAGACGACGTGCTGCTGCCGCCTGCGCACCAGTTCTCGCAGCCGTGGGTGCGTGAGGTCGCGTCCGATTTGCTCACAGCTCCACGCCCGGCGTCGTAGGTCGGGGCAGCCGTATCGGGTTCAACTTCAGCGACCAAGCGCGTCGATAATACAGCAGCGGCTTGCGCGTGGAATCGCCACCTCATTACTGAATTCGCTTGTTGCTGGGTCAGATGAAAAGCAGCAGAAGTCGGGCTTGGAGCTGGTGAAGGTGACGGGGTCTTGTCATGGCAGGTCAAGCGCACATCGGGCCGCCTCCAAGATAAAACCAACCGGGGCAACGCATGACGTTTCGACCAGGTAGCGCCATACTTAGAATCGCGGCTTGGTTGCGACGCGGCGGTCTGCATTTAGGGCGAGTCTCTCTCTGCGCTCACTTGGCTTACTGTTCCTCTCACTCGTTGGGGGAGCCAAGAAGCGCGACGCCGTAGCTGCGCGTCACCGGTTCAAGCTCACCATGCAGCAGCAGCAGTCGGCGGCGCGGCTCCGGTGCGACCCGACCGAGTACGCGCGCAAGCAGCAAGAGAAGCGCGACCGCGCCAAGGACCTGCGCGACCAGCGACAGCGCGGCTTCTGCTCCGACGAGCACACCTTCGCGCCAAAGTTTGTGCTGCATGGGCTCACCGTCGCTGTGGAGACCCGAGTGTTTGACAGTCGTCATCGTTGATCTGATGTAGGGTCAACGCTCGGGTACCAGCGTCGCCAGCTTCAAACCGGGAAGAGCACGAGTCGACTGGGCCGCCGCCTTCGCAGCCACGATCGTTCGACGACACGCCGATCCGCCCTAGTAAGTCGTCTGTGCCTGCGTCGCGGAAGGAGCCGTCGCCCGAGGACGTGCCGATCCGATCCGTCAAGCGGCAGCCGGCGATGGCGGCAGGGGCGGCGGCCGCCAGCCGCATCCCTGCTCCATCTTCCCGCCGGCTCGGTAATAACAATCACGCTGATGACGAGGAAGAGGCCGACGCGCTCGATGCGCTGTCGCGGCGGTTCCCAAAGAAGAAGGCGCCGCCGCCATCGCCCCATGCCGACGACTACGAGCCCGCGCCGCTGGAGCCAGGTACGTCTAGCCGCCACTCGCCAGTCTCCTAGCCTGGGCTCGCGCATATCCAGTCATGGTCTCACGGCGCGAACCACTCGGATTGACACAGAGGATGATACCTTGTTCCGAGAAGTGAAGCGTGCGACGGGCAAGGAGTTGGACGACGTGCCCATCAAGAAGTCTGCTGCGCCGCCTCCTGGCCGACACACCGGCCCGTGTCTCCGGAACTCGAGTTGCGGATGTCCTCAGTGTCTCGGGATCGGTGCCGGGGGAGCGTCTGTGAGCTCGTCAACCAATTTTGGCGGCGGCAGCGCCATGCGCGCCGAACCACTCGTGCGTCGGCGGCAGTCGCGCGCACCCACGCCCACCGACGACGACCAGTTTACCCAACAGCCTCAGACCAACTCGGCGCGATCGTATGGATCGCAGAGCGACATGGAGGTATGTTGGCGTTTGATGCGCGCGTGGGTCTCGACGGTTGCTTACCGATCCTTTTTGTCACGCCCGCAGAGCTCGCTGACGCTGCTCAAGTCGAAGATGTTGCGGAGGAAGTCGCGCAGCGCACCAACCAATCCGTCGGCGTCTCTCTTCGTTGACAAGACTCCAGCCAGCACGGCACGCGCTGGATCGTCTTCCTCGTCCAAGGAGCAGCCGCGATATCCTCCTGCACAGGAGCAACCGATGTCGCGACCCAATGTTGGAGTGCGTGGTCAGCCGGCTCCAGTCGAGCGGCAGGCTCCTCCGCAGCCACCGCCACGGCGCAACCCTCCCGTGCAGCCTCGCAAGCAGCAGATGCAGAATGGCGATGATGACGGCGACGGAGCCGACGCTTCCCGGTATCCTCCTCCGATCTCTTCGGGCTTCAACCAAGCGAGCGAGATGGTACGCTAAGCATATCATAGCCTTGCGGGGGTCTTGGCAACTGACAACCTCTCAATAACGCATCTGCAGGACGAGTACGCGGACGACCAAGATGATCTGGTGCAATGCGGCAACTGCAGTCGCCGGTTCAACGCCGCGTCGCTCGCGAAGCACCAGAAAATCTGCGAGAAGGTCTTCACGGGTCAGCGCAAGGTCTTCAACATGGCTGCCAAGCGGCTCGAGGGCACAGAGGCGGAGAAGATCGCGGCGAAAGCTGCCAAGGCTGGCGGTGGCTCCAAGAAAGCGTCCGCGTCCGCGACGGAGCAGCCGATCAGGCCCAAGGCGGGCGACTGGAAACAGAAGAGCGACATGTTCCGAAACGCGATGAAAGCCAGCCGCGACGTAACCAAGGCGCTCAAGGAAGGCAAAGAGCTGCCACCCATGGCCCCCTCCGCTCCCGACCCGAGCCTCATCCAGTGCGAATTCTGCAGCCGCCGATTCAACGACAAGGCGGCCGAGCGACACATCTCCTTCTGCCGCGAAAAGGCCCAACGCATGGGCACCGCCCCGGCTAAGAAGAGTGCGCCTGCCCCTGCAAAGCCATCTCGCGCTCCAGCAAGGAAGAAATAAACGCGTCGAGGAGGTCTCGACTGGTCCCTGTGCTGGTAAACCTAGCAATATACACCTCATGCGATCGAGTCGCGATTCTGTTTGCTGACTTACCGAAGCACGAACAGCAAGTCGTTGGCATGCAGGATCGTGCTGGCGCACGGGCACGTGTACACGAATGGCAGAGCATTACCCAGCTCTGGATTCGGCTGACGAAAGATCCCCACCACTAGCACTTCGGAGCTCAAGAGGGATGCAAATGCTTCGCCGAACGACGCACCAACGTGCGTCTCTTGTACACGCACAGAGCAGAGCTGGCGCTCTGAGCTGCGCGAAGTATGCTTCGCCGTCGACTTGCTCGTTTCGTCGCTCCTCATCTTGCTGCTCGTGCTTTCCTGTCCAATGACGTGGCGCTGGTCACTGCGCGCAGTGGTGTTGGTACCGGCGAGCGCTTTGATAATGTCGACGATGTAGGGATTGAAGAACGACTGGCACACAATCCGATCCAGTGCACTGCAGACGAACAGTCTACCCGCCGCAAACGCTGGCGAGAGGAACGCATTTCTTGCATCTTCGAACGTATGGCCAACTGGACCACAGAACTTGACGCTCGACCCGAGTTCCAGAACCGCAACGGTGTTTCCCGGTGAAGTTGAATGGTAGAGGAAGCCGTCGGCCTCAGGATCTTCGAAGCGCTGACTGCCATAGCGTTTGAGTGTCTCCTCAATGACATCCGACTCCTGGTTAAAGACGGTAGGGTCAAGATCAGGCAATCGCTCGAGAGCACGCAGTCTAACACTGTCGATGGGCAATCCTAGTTCGATCTCGCGCTGGTACCTGGAAGACTCTTCAGTTGGTGATGTCAAGGATACTCCCGATCCCAGCCGGGAGCTGCTTTGAGGTCGGTGGACAGCTTGCTGCAGAGACCCATGCTCAGCATTGTTGTGTTTCACGATTTCCATCGCCAACAGAGACCTGATGACTGCAAAATCTGCAACGTTCTCGTCCTCTGTTTGTCTATCATCGCCGGATGGTGTGCCGCCAAACGGGGCGTCTTGTGGAAGAAACAACACCTTCGTCGCTTTGAGTGCTCCAACACATTGGAGGTCTCTGCTTCGAGTGGAGCTCCCCTCAACGAAGAAGACTCCGTCGAGGAGAGATGCTTTCTGCTCATCGTCTTCGAGAATTGCCATTAGTTGGCTCGAATTTGGCTTCTTTGGTGTCAAGATGACGCAACGAGCGGACGGAGAGATAATCTCGCTGTCTTGTTCCAGTAGTTTGTTTGGCAAGGATGCGTTCTTCACTAGCGATACGATCGCCAACGTCTCCATCAAAGAGCCTCCGCACACAACATAATGATTGGACAACTTCGGCATCTGCATGCGGTAATGGTCTCGGTCAAATATCCGCTCGAGTAACTGAAAGTCGCGCAGTCTAACCGCGTCTTGCAGCTGCGTGTTTGCGGGATCTGAGGGAGCGCCATCTCCAATGTGCAGCTTGTTGGGTCCATTCATGCCCCGCTCTCTACTCGCAGTCGCTTCTTTTTTCAGGTTGCCATCACACGGGAGTTTGCTATGTGTTGGAAGCTCAACAGGTCGCAGATCTCGTACAGCAGAGTTGCGATCGGCTTGCTGGAAGCGACTTTGTGAAGAGTGGCGACGCAACAAGTTCTCAGAAGAGACACGAACTGCGGCAGTTGATGACGAGAAGGAGTAGTGTCGCCCGTCTTCGGCATCATTGCTTCCCCAATAGCCATAGGTATCGACGATACGCAGCACATCAGCAGCGGTCTTGGCAATTACAAATCCGATGTCGCTGTGAGGAGCAACGGTGCTGCTTAGCTCATCGTCTGGAACAAACTGTCGAGATGCTAACGTACCCTTGGCGAATAGAGGTCCCGAACGGTGCAAGTTGAATGCCAGGTTTCGAGCCTATGGGTGGAGAAGTCTGGGGCCTCCCAGCTTGATACCCTCTCTTGCTCAGTATCGAAATGAGAAGTGCCCCATACTTCTCGAACACGTGTCGTGCAACGTCCTCATATCTCTCGAAATCAAACTGCGTCGAGAATATCAGCGGGAAGACCTGATGGCTCATGCCATCGACATACTGCACCAAGCGCATGCATCCGCAACATGTCAGTGTTGGTTATGCTCGGTCGTCACGATGTTGTCACTGGCGATACTTACCTCATGGAACCACGGGGTCTGCTGGATTGCTAGCTTCCGGAACTCTCGAGCTTGTACGGAGCGAAGGAGGTTTGATATCAAAGTCGTTGATCCGGGGCAAACCACTGCTCGACTCAGCATCAGGGTTTTCAATGAGAAAGCATCGTTCGCCGACGCGGCCAGCAGAAACGGCGAACCCTCGACTGCAAACTCGTGCGAGTACACCTGTGTGTAGATGTCGATGTGTTGCCCATAATTCTCCGCACAGCGTCGCACAGCAAGCATCTGCAATAGGGTAGCAGCGTCTTGAAACGGCGACCCTCGCCAATCACATTTTGAGTTGAGAAGAAACACGGCGGTTGCAATGCTGAGCTTCACTCGCTGTTGGTCCACGACGTTAAGCAATGAACCGCGAAGGTAGCATGCCTTGTGCCGATACTTTTCTGATGCCAGGGTTCGAGTGAGTGCCTTGGGCGGTCTCTCTTCGCCGAGGAACACGACGATCAGGCCAATGACTCCTCGGCTTGGATGGTAGAATTCCTGAAGGAAATCTACCGCCGACTCTAATGATATGTGCTTCGCAGAGACAATGACATGGCCTGACGACTTCGTCCTGGGAGAGTAGTCTTTGTCCCAAGAGTAGTTCCTCTTGGCTAGCTCATTGAGCTTGGTGGCTTGGCGCGGTACGGTTGTGAAGACACTGACAATCATGATAATCACGAAAAAGTGGCCTAGGGTAGTTCGCGGTGTGATGTCGCCGTATCCTGCCGAGCAAAAACATCTCGCATCGTCAGAAACCATGCTTCACGTGCCAGAAGGTGCAAATGCACTCTTACCGATCGTGGAAATGGTCACAAGAATGAAATAGAACGAGTTGTGGAACTCGAGCGGGTTGTCGTCAAGGTACTGCCCAGCCTCTAGCTCCTGAAATATTCCAGCAGCACAGAATATGACGGCCACCGCCGACAGCACGAACACGCCAAGCTGCCCGAGACCATTTCGTCAAAGTCTGACCCACCCCACATCATCCACGCACTCACAACGCACCTCGTACTCGAACCCATGCTTCTTGAACCGAATGTACTCTGTCAGCCGCAGCACGCGCAACGCGCGAAATACGCGTAGAACCCTGAGCACAAACACCACTCTAGAGTGGCTGCCAGGCACGATCCACTGCAGCAAGCAACGCGAACTAGTCAGCGACTTAAGTGCTTGATTCCCGGTATCTTCATTTTACCACTTACAATCACGAGGGATGGGATGACGGTGAGGAAGTCAATGACTCCATATCGGGAGGTGAGATACTGAGTCGGCTCGGAGGCGACAAACAGCTGCATGGCCTGTTCGACCAATGAACCGAGCTCGTATGAGATCCAAGCGCGCAGTACTAGGATGAACGAAGGAGAAGACGTACAAAATCCGCAACGAAGAAGGCAGTGGCGACGATTTCAACCTCTCGATGGCCGTTCCATCGCCCGAGATGCTTGTCGTACAGCTTGGAAGAATCGAATTCGGCACAATCGTGAGTGCATGTAAGGCAGCATCTCCCTCTGGCGCCTCGCGCCTCTGACACCTACTCACCTCGGCGACGTACGCTGCGAAAACGGCGAGGCTCACGGTAAAGTTGACGACTTCCCAGCAAAACCCGACTCTTCCTTCCATGACCGCCTGCGCTCGCTCCTGCAGCGTCGGCACGTACACGGTCGCGATGGAGCGGCCAGAGACCTGGGCGTCTTGCATCTTGGTGCCGCGCTCCAAGTAGTACGCGCTCCTATCTGCATTCAGCCGGTTAGCCGGCACCATCCAAGCGCTAAACGCTCGATCGGGAGCCCTTACGACGAAGTGAGCGCGGCATGTCCTCCTGCGACCGACCAAACACCACCAGACTTAGACAAAGAGCAGCAACGCCCACGCATACACACAGGCAGCTCGCACCTGGCCTTGACCCTCGAGCGGGCTGCTTGACCCGCGACCGTCGCGCGTCAGCGTCTCGGCCGCGACGTACTGCGCCATCTCGAGGTTGAAGTGGTGGCGTCCTTTCTCGTGAGATGTACGGTGGAAACGGGAAAGGTTGCCCCGTCAACTTCCCTACTTTAGCGTTTACAACTAGGATATAATCCTACATTAACGTTCCATTTCGCACTTACTTTATGTTGTCCACCTAATCACAATGTCGACCACATTGAATTATGAGCCACTCACCCCATAACGACAAACCAGAGAAGCGCGCCGCGATCGAGGGCCGAGCGAGAGGATGGAGGGCACGGCGTGCGTGACGCCTACGTGCGGCAAGCGCGGCAGCCTGGTGTGCCCGACGTGCAAGAAGCTGGGCATCCCTGCGGCCATGAGCACCTTCTGCTCGCAGGACTGCTTCAAGGACTACTGGGGCACGCACAAGGCGCTGCACAAGATGGTGCAGCAGGCGCTCGTGAGCGAGCAGGCGGCGGCGCGCGACGCGGCCGAGAACCCGTTCGCGGGCTTCGAGTTCACGGGCAAGATTCGTCCGGGCGCCGTCTCGGCGCAGCGGTCGGTGCCGGACCACATCGAGAAGCCCGACTACTGGGAGACGGGCATCCCCGTGTCGGAGCAGCAGGCGAGCAAGGCCATCCCCGTGTACTCGGCCGCCGACATCGAGGGCATGCGCGTCGTCTGCCGCCTCGGCCGCGAGGTGCTGGACGTGGCCGGCAACGCGCTGCGCGTTGGCATGACGGGCGACGAGATCGACCGCATCGTGCACGACGCGTGCATGGCGCGCGAGTGCTACCCGTCGCCGCTCAACTACTACCACTTCCCAAAGTCGGTCTGCGTGTCGGTGAACGAGGTCATCTGCCACGGCATCCCGGACTCTCGCGCGCTCGAGGACGGAGACGTCGTCAACCTCGACATCTCGGTCTACAAGGGCGGCTACCACGCCGACCTGAACGAGACGTTCCTCGTCGGCAACGTGGACGACGAGGGCGTGCGCCTCGTCAAGACGGCGTTCGACTGCCTCGCCGCGGCCATGGAGCTCGTGCGGCCCGGCGCCATGTACCGCGAGCTCGGCAAGCACATCGCGGCCGTCGCCAACGCGCAGGACTTCTCGGTCGTCAAGACGTACTGCGGCCACGGCGTCGGCAAGCTCTTCCACTGCTCGCCCAACGTGCCGCACTACGCCAAGAACAAGGCCGTGGGGATCATGAAGCCCGGCCATATCTTCACAATCGAACCAATGATCAACGTGGGCACGTGGCGCGACAAGACGTGGCCGGACGACTGGACGGCCGTGACCATGGACGGCAAGCGCTCGGCCCAGTTCGAGCACACGATCTTGGTCACCGAGACGGGCTACGAGATCCTGACGGCGCGCGAGAACGAGCCCGTCATGAAGTGGGACCAGGCCAAGCTCCAGCGCTCGTAGTCTATCGATACCTGCAGCTCGCAGGAAGGACACTGGTGATGGAACGACGACCGGCTGTCGAGTAGAGTGGGTTGTATCGAGTATCAAACCCCAATGGACGACGACGCTCCACGACTCCGCGCCTCGTGACGATCGCGTCGCTAAAGGTATCTATTTGGTAAATCAACCGCTCGCTTGGGCCTTTATCTCGCTCGCACTGACGCCCGCGCCAGCTCTCAGCGCTTCCACTGCAGCGTGGCGCTGTCGCCGGCCTCGCTGGCCGCATCCACAGCAGCGCAGGCGTCCCAGAAGCTCGACGCGCGGCGCACTCCGTCCGTGTACGGGTCGCGCACAAACACGGGCTTGCCGCGCAGGCGGTCCCGCGATCGGCGCTTCTTGTCGGCAGCGTTCTTCTGGTTCTTCTTCTTCTTGCCGCCGTCCTCGAGCTTGCGGAACAGCGGGTTGCGCGGCGGCGGAGGGACCTTGGGCGAGAAGGCAAAGCTCTTGCTGCCGAACGCGCCGCCGTAGCGCGCCAGCATGGCCGCCGGCCGGTCCGAGGGCAGCAACGGCGCGAGCGCGGCCGTGCCGAGCGCGAACTCGGCGACGGCCGGGTGCCAGTGGCGAGAGAGCAGCGACAGCTCCCACGCCGCGCTCGCGAACGCGTTCGCGAAGTCCGGGTCGTCCACGTCGGCGCGGAACTCGCCCGAGGCCACGCGGTCCACCTCCGAGTCCACGAGCTGCTGCAGCTTCGAGTACCGGTGCAGCAGTGAGCGCAGCACCGCCAGGAGCGCGAGCGCCTCGGGCGGACTGGCGCCGCCGCGCGCCACCGCCACGAGCAGCAAGCGGCGCACAAACGCCGCGACACGGTCGGCCACGAGCTCCTTGCGACGCAGCAGCACCGCCTCGACGCACTCGACAGCCGTGCCGAGCACGTTGTCGACCGACGGGGCCGACAGGTCGCTGCTGCTGCCGCTCACCGCGCTGATAGGCGCGACCGCGAGCTGGCGCAGAAGTCGGTAGAGCACGTCGACGAACTCCTTCTCGTCCACCAGAAGCTCCTGGCCTGCAGGGCTCTGGAGCGTGCGCACGCCCGTGAGCACGGCTTGCAGCGCCGAGGCCAGCGGCAGCGCGCCGCTCTCGGCGTTCGCCTGGAGCATGGCCTTGAGCACCTTGAGCAGGTCGATCAGGATGTCCAGGTTGATGAGGAAGGCGAACTTGCCGAGGCCCTCGAGCACGGCGGGCAGAGCAGGCGAGCTGCCGGCGCTCGGGCTCTTGAGCACGCGGAAGTAGATGAGCACGAGCTCGTGCAGGATGTCGGCCTGCGTCTTGTCGCGCTCGGCGCGGTCCACGACGGCCTCTGCCTCCTTGAGCCCGGCGGCGATGGCGTCGCCGCTCGCCTGCTGCCGGCGCCGCTTCTTGCGGTCCGCCTTAGCCCGCCTGCGCGCGCTCTCGCCCTGCTCCATCGTCACCTCGAGCGGGAGCACGAGCAGCGCGCGCAGCACGGACGGCCGCACGCGGTGCTCCTTCTGCTTGACGTACGCCGAGACCTGCTGGACGATCTCCAGCGAACTCGAGCACGACTTGTCGGCGCGAAAGACGGCCGAGAAGGCTGCGCACGCGGGGCCGCTGATGGTCGGCAAGGGCGAGTCCGCCAGCGGCACGAGCGCCATGATGAGGTTCAGGTGGAAGTTGAACGCGTACTTGCGCTGCAGCAGCTCCGAGAGGCAGCGCACGGCCGTCTCGGCCAGCGCCAGCGCGCGCCGCTCGCTCGTCGACAGTTCGGCGAGCCGCTCCGCGCGCCTGCCCTTGGTGCCCGTCGCCACGACCGCGGCGCAGTGCTTGAGGAAGATCTGGTAGTTGCTCAGCAGCGACGCCTCGAAGTCCTGCAGCTGCTGCACCTTCTTCTTGAGCGGCCGCCCGCGGTTGTTGCCCTTGCTGCTCTCGTCCGCGGCCTGGCCCGTGGGCACGCGGATGCGGTAGTCCGGCAGGATGTCGAGGAAGACCGAGAGCTGCGACAGCAGACTCAGCTTCTGCACCGTCAGGTCCGGGTCGTGCGCGCTCAGCGCGTGCAGCTGCTGGACCTTGCTCAGCTGCTCCGGGTGCTCCTTGCTGCGCTTGAACGCCTCCTCCGGGCTCTCCAGGATGCTCTCGCACAGCTGCGCGATCTCCACCTTCTTGGCCGCCAGCCGCCGCTCGCGCTGCTTGGCCAGGTCCACGGGCGTCAGCGGCTTGCCCGGCTTGCCCGCCGGCTGGGCGACCGCCTTGGCCGGGCTCTCGTCCGCGTCTTGGATCTCCTCGAACTCGAGCTCCGACACCTGCGAGTCCGCATCATCGTCGTCTTCATCGTCGTCTTCATCGTCGTCTCCTTGTTCCTCCTCCTCCTCCTCCTCCTCCTCCTCCTTCTCCTCCTCCTCTGCCTGCTCCTTGGCGTCCGCCTCCGTCAGCAGCTTGTTGGGCCGCACGCTGCCGTCCATGAACTTGACCGGCAGCTTGTTGGCGAGCTGAGCCGCCTTGGTCTTCTCCCACGCGGCCTTACGCGGGCGCGCCTCGAGTTTGGCGAGCGGCACCTCGTCCTCCTTGGCCTCGCGCGCCGGCTCCGCGCGCTCCGGCCGCGCGATCGGCTTCTTGTCCTTGCCGAGCGTGGGCTTCTCCAGCGCCTTGGCGTCCATGCGCATGAGGAAGGACGAGAACGCCGCGTTGCCCTCGAAGAACGCGACGTCCTCGTCCGCGGGCTCGCCCTCCTCCGCCTCCTCCGGCTGCTGCTTGCCCGCCTTCTGCGGCTGCTTCTTGCCCGCCTTCTGGCGGCTCTTGGCGCCCGGCTTCTGCTTCTTGTTGGCGCCGCCGCCAGGCGCCGGCGCCTTGCGCTTCTTGCTCGCCGCCGCCTTGGCCATCGCGCGCGTCGTCGACTTGGCGGATTGACCGACGTCCAGCAGTTTGGAGTTGGTGGTCCGTGGATGGTGTAGTATAGGAGAGATGTCAAGAGAGACAATTGGCTAACGCAGTTCGGTATATTCTATTGAGAAGGTCGGCCCGTATCAGAGTTTGCACCATAAGAACCTCATACCGAGCCGATTTGTGTTATATCTGATTCTGACAAACGAGCCGAGCCGAGATACTTCGAAGTTCTGCGTTTTCAAAAGTCACTTCAACTTCAACGTATATTCATCATCTCTGGGTTGCCGAACACCAGACGGCCTTGTTGGCCGCGCACGGAGCACCGCCGTGCACTCATAAGCTTCCTTCCTCCAACGCACAAGCCCGAGTCACCAAGCGCATGGGCGCTCACCAGAACGGGCACCACCCATAGTAGAGCTGGCACAGGTTCTCGTGGGACGTCGCCTGGAGGATGAGTCGGTCGACCTGCGCGTCGACCGTCAGCACGCGGGAGCCGCCATCAAAGTCGCGGCCCGCGAGCTTCTTCTTGACGCGGTCGATCACCGCGAGCGCTTTCTCATTCAGCTGAGGGTAGGCCTCGGCGGCCACCGACTGCCCAATGTTCTTCGAGTCGTAGTCGCGCTGCGCCTCCTGGATCGAGTTGCGCGCGAGGCTCGACGGGTCCAGCATGTCCATGTTGAAGCCGCCGAATATGGCCGCCTCGGACGACGAGTGCCGCCGTCGCCCTGGCTGCTGCTGCCCGGGAGCGGCAGGCGAGCTCTTGCCTCCTGCCGTCGCCGTCGAGCCCGTCGCAGGGTTCTCTTCGTCGGCGTCGTCGTCGTCGTCATCTGCGTCGTCTTCCGGCGGGACCGCCGCGGTGTTTGCGCTCGTCGTACCGTTTGCCGCTCCGTTCGCGTTCGCGGTCGCGTTCGGACCAGCTCCACCTGGAACCGCAGCGCCATCCACGTCGTCCTCGGCGCGCGCGTGCGACGGCACAGCGTCCTTCTTCAGCAGGCGCCAGTTGATCAGCGGGTCATACACGAACGCCTCGAGGACGGCCATCAACGAATCGCGGTTGTCGCGCAGCACGCGCATCGACGCCTCGCACGTGTATCGGAAGTTTCCTTCAATGCCGCTCACCTCCATGGCCTGCGTCAGCATGCGCGTCAGGCGGAACGGGATCTTCTCCGGGTACTTGTCGCGCTCCATCGCGACCTCGAAGCAGTCGCCAAAGTCGATGTGCACCATCTTGCCCGACACGCGGTCGAGCATGAGGTTACTTGGGTGCCGGTCGCCCAGACCGAGGATATAACCGGCCATCGACATGACGGCAAGCGAGCGCGTGTAGTTGCGACGGCGGTCCAGCCACACCTCCGAGTCCTGACTCTTGAGCCAGAGCACGCGGTACAGGTCTTGACCGGTGGTCTCTCCCAGCGCGTACTTGAACGCCTCGACCTTCTGCATGAGCGGGAGCTTGTCGTAGTCGGGTGCCATCTGCACCATCAGTCGATGCTCCACGTTCAGTTGAATCTTACGCGCTTCGCGGTAGTCTCGGATGAGGAGGTGGAGCGTGTCGCAGTTGGGAACCCACCCAATCAAGCCGCTGGTGTGAGACAGCGGGAGCACCGAGTACCGCTCGATCGCGAGATTACGCTTGCTCGTGTCGCTGTCGTTCGCCAGCAGCGTGTTGATAACACCGAAGAGCTGCATGACACGCTCGTCCTGCCGCAAGTCTTCGTGGCCCTTCAGCAAGAACGGGTACGCGCGCGCATCGCTGCCGCGGATCGTCACCTTGCGCGGCCGCTGCTTGGACGTGAGCACCGTCACCTTCGGGTCGAACGACTGGATGCGTACGATAGGCGCGCCGGCCTTGTACGTGCCAGGAACCGCCAGGGTCAGATTCTGCACAGCCAACAACCGAGGGCCGACGTTCGCGAGCTCGAGCGTCGACAGGTTCGCGAGCTGCTTGCGGATTTTGGAGAACACGCTGTAGTAAATATCCCATGCCTGGTTCAGGTCGTCCAGGCTCTTGGTGCGCTCATACACATCCGTCCACGCCTTCGCGTACTTCAAGTCGCGCGCAAATGCTTGGTGGAAACCCACCTCGCGCAAGGTCGGTGCGTCGCCGTCGGTGCCAATCGCGTCCATCTTTTCGTGCAGCGGCGCAAGCTCGGCAATCATCGACTTCACGTCGCGGTTGTTGAAGAAGTACTTGCTTGCTTCCTCAAGCGCTCCATGCCACAGCTCGTTCCACAGAATGGCGACACGAATGAGCTCACGCGAGACCATATCGGCCTCGGCAACAAGCTGAGACGAATGGCGGCGCACGGTGGCCAAAATGCCTTCGGCCGCGCGCTTCCGCGGCGCGTTCAGAGCCTTGGACGCGACCGTGATGGGGTAAATCAGCGCCTGCTGGTGAGCGAGGCCGATGCGCGAGAGCAAGTCGTGCAAGAGTTCGCGCATCTTCTGATGCGGCGAATCGATGCGTGCGATCAGCTGAGGAATCACTTCCAGCCACGTGTCGATTGAGACTTCCTGGAACCCGGCACTCATTGCCGCATGAACATCGTTGCGCGATCCTTGCGAGAACCAAAGCGTCAGAAGTCGGAGCACGTCCTTCGTCACGTCGTAGTTCTTGGAGTCGCCAAACGAGATGGACCGGAAGAACGCCTGAATCGCGGGCACAGCGTATCGAAGCAGTTGCTTCTCGCTGACTGTCGTGCCTCCCGACGGGTCATCACCACTGCTTCCACCCTGGGACTGCATCTCACTGACTTTGGTCGCAGCTTCCAGCGCGCGGAAGTTCATAAGTGCCCACTCATGCCAAGCGCGATGGTTCGTTGGGTCCAGTTGCGTCGCCGTCTCAAGGCAATCGAGCACTTGGTCAAATGTCAAGCCGTCGCCTTCGTCGTCGCTGTCGTCAAAACTGTCTCTACGGCTGCCGTTGCTGCCGCGATTGTTGATGCCATTCGCACCGTAGCCTCCCTGATCGCGCGGCTCCGACAGCGCCATCTGCCATTCGCCCAGTTGAATATATACTTGGACACGCAACTTGACGAGCGCTTCGTTACGCTTCGGGTCATTGTCGTCAGGCTGGTTTTGCTCAAGCGCCTCAATGAAGTACGCCATCTGCTTTAGCGCAACGTCTTCGCGGTTTTCGGCCCACAAGTGCTGCAAGTAGCTGAGCGCCACACGCGGATCTTGGGCAGCACCATCAGCGAGGGACAGCAGACCATTAGCGAAGCCCTGGCTCGCACCAGCATTGCCGCCGAGGTTGATAGGCAGCGGCGCGTACTCGTCACGCTCAATGCTGCGGATGAAAGGCTGAGCGCCAACACGCCAAAGCGCGCTCGATGCCAGGTTCAAGTGGCCCGACTTGCGACACAGCCGTGCGTACTTGAGCCAAATGTCCACGTCCTCCCGTGCATCAAAGACGAGCGAGCGCACAAGCATCAGGTTTTGCCAGACTTCCAAGTTCCGCTCGACACCAAGCATGCGCCGAGTCCAAACGCTCTGCAGCTTTTCCAGCGCGCGCTGCTTTTCACGACCGTACGACGTCGACGAGAGCGACGAAGACGCAAAGTTCAGGCTGCTGATGCTCTGCTTGCGTCGGGACACGCTCGACGAAGACGAGGACGAGGACGACGACGACTGGGCAGACGACGATAGCAGTGTGAGTTCGCCGTTGTTGCGGTGCGCGAACGTCTTGAGGTACGCGACAATCTCCTCTAGCTCAGCGAGCATATGCAGGTTTACAATCGAGGGCCAGTACGCGCGGCCGTACGACTCGCTCACGAGCGAGCGCAGCGTCGGGTCCATGACCTTGCGGCACTGTGCGATCGACAGCATCGCATCATCGAGCTCCATCTTCCGGATCGCCACGACGGCCTGGAACAAATGGGTCTCCGTATCGTCCATGTCTGAGTTGATGTACTTCGGGATAGCGTCCCAATTCTGCAACGAAAACGCCACACGAGCGCCACTGCTGCACAGCTCCTTCTTGAGCGCAGGTGGGACGTCAAGCAAGGTATCTTCTTTCCTGTTTGCACCGTTTCCAGCATGCTGGTCTCCACCGTCAACATTTGTGCTCGAGCTCAAGTCGCGAGGGGCGTCACCGTAGATCTTGGCCCACGTTTCCTGAACGTGCTCATCCAACTTTTGCCACTCTCCAATAGCCCAGAGGCACCGCATTTTGCCGAAAATGGCCTCGACGTTGTTCGGGTTCTCGCGAAGAACCCGGTCGTGCGTCGCGAGCGCGTCGTCCCACCGCAGCAGTTTTTCGTGCCAAGACGCCTTGACTTCAATGCCGGAGAGATGCGCGAGCGCGTACTTGAGAATACCGCGAGCTGCCTCCGGCTGACCGAGCTTGGAGTTGATGCTAATCAGCGCCTGGATGCCATCGGCGCTTGGGTTCGTATTGAACTCCAGCTCTTTGTAGTGCAGAGCTTTCGCGAACGAGTGACACTTATCGGCGAGTGAACCAAGCAGTCGAATGTCGATCGGCAGCGGCTGATCGTCGTGCTCCATGAACTCGGCCAGGTTGAGCAACGTCTGCAGGATCTCCGACGGTAGGTGAGGCGACTGGAACGCCGCTTCGAGCGATCGGATCAAACTGTCCTGCGTTGGCGGCGACAGGTGAGGCCAAACGCTGACGAAAGACGCATTGAACAGCTCGCGCGCGAGTGGCTGGTACACCGAAGCCAGCTCTTTGCACGCACGGAGAACTGGGGAGGGCGACTCTCGCAATAGCTCGACCGAAAACGCCAAGATCCACTCGTTCCAATCTTCCTTGGTCGATCGCTGACTCGCTTCCCACGCCTTCATAAGATTCTTCTGATCGCACGGTAGGCTCTTGGTCTCTTCGTACGCCACCGCTGTGGCTCCCGACCGCGACGTCCCATTGTGCTTGTAGTCCGCCTTCAGCATATCCGATGCCCACGAAGCCACGGGGAGTGGCTGGTGCTTGAGGATCTTGGACACAAGCAAGTCGTAGCGCTCGAAAATGTCGTTTGCGCGTGAGGAGGAGTGGCGTCCAAGAACCTGACTGATGACCGGCACGAATATCGCGTAGTCGTCACCCATCGTGTACACCATGCAGCACAGGCAGTCCATCGCGAGATAAACGAGTTCCTGCTGAGACGAGATCACACGCGCAAGCATGTGGATGATCTTGGACGCGTACACACCCACGTTGAGCTTCTTGACTAGCGACCCCAGCGATCCAAGTGCCTGCTTGCGGGCGTTCAAATCAGCATCGCTTTGAATCAGCGACACAAGCGCCGGGATGATGAGGTGAAGGTATCCATCCAGCAGCCGGCCAAGTGACACAGCCGTCTTCAACACCAACAGCGTGCGCGGCCGACTGCTACTGCTGCCACTGCCGGTTCCACGCTCGGTGCGAATAACACGCAGCAATTGGGGCACGAGGTCAGGCAGGTAGACGCGGAAGCCCTCGCCGATCGAAGTCGCCATCTTCTTCACGAGGTTAAGGACTTCTTCAAGGTGGTCATCCCAGTAGCGACGAATGATGGATTGCATCGCGACATGATCCAAGTGCGGCTGGATCTGCTCCTCAACGAGCTCAACAAGGTCGCACAACTGCTCAAACAAAAACTTCCGCAGCGACGCGTTCACCTTCTCCATCGCGTACAGAAACGCCGGGATGATCTTGTCAAGGTGGGGCGCGATCCGCTTGCGCTGGCTCTTGCAGATGTACATGATGGCCACAAATGTACCCTGGTAATGCACCGAGTTGCGGGGCTCGAGCAAGATCCGGATGAGCGCGTTCACAGCGACAGTCGGGAAATACTGCGTAGAATCTTCGATCATGGAAGGCAGGAGATCCTCGGGTGGTGCTTCCAGCTCCGCGCGGGTCATTGTGCCGCTTGTTTCCTTGTCGTTCGTCGTCACCTTTCGTGGAGCTGCGAGCTCGATCGGGCCGTTGCTGTCATCTTCCTCACTTACAGCACCTTGCAGCATCCCAAGTGCGCCATTCGTGGTGTTGCCGATACGAACTCCAAACCCACTTGCACCGTCTGTTGCAGCTGCCAATGCAGCAACCCCGCCAAAGACCACGCCGTTTGCTGTTGCTCCGACAATCGCGCCGTTTGTTAGCTTGCCTGAAACATTCTTCTCGTGTCCATACCCGAGTGCGGCGCCAAGGGAACGTAATTCCTTCTTCTTTCCACCAGTCAGCTTGCCTTGCTTCTGCAAGTGGAACAAGCGGAGATTGTATGGGTCAAGAGCGCCGAGAATGCCGATAGTTCGCCCTGCCTCGATACGAAGTGACGCGAACGAATCGCCCGACTTCTGCAACGCCTGGCACAGCAAATCCAGCAACTCGGGATACTGATGGTAGGGAAGCACAACACACCCTGTCGAAGTGACCAGTTGCCCCAGTGTCTTGATGGCGACCTGAAGGATTTGCGGATTGTTCGAGTCGCGCATCTCGTCGATGATGTCGGGAAGCAGTTGATCCAGGTAGGGCGTGAGCTCCTGCGCACCAACCTCAGCCAAATCGCCCAGTGTTGCAAGAATCGCCTTGCTCACGCTCACTGTGCTGCGCGAGTGGCTACGGCGAGCCGAGTCTTCGCGGAGATTCTTCATCAGCACACGGAGAATCGGCAGAACGTATGGCTGCGCGAGCTGTGATGCAGATCGCAGAACACACCCAATCAACAGCGCTCCTTCCTCCTTGCCACGAGTGTCGCCGCTAAACTCCAGTTCCGCAAGCAGCTGCACCATCGTTTGCCGCAGGGATGGCAGCACGACTGATGGGTTGTGATGAGTCAGACGGCCGAGCATACTCATCGCTGTCTGCCGAATTTCAAACACTTCGTCGTTCAGTGCTATGAACAGGCACCGTAGGTTGTCGTTCTGCGCGAGAAGCGGGTCGAATCGTGTGTCCAGAGACGCTAACACCTTGTACCGGATACTGGCTTCTGTATCCGCGATACCAACCGTCAGCAACCGCTCCAGTACCGACGTTACTGGTCGCGTGAACTCGTCAGCAGAACGCGTCGCCGCGTTGCTTCCGTTGCTAAGCATAGTGCCATTGGTGCCACTGGTTCTGGCACCACTTCCACCACCGCGAGTGTCGTCGGGAGGCAGCAGCAACTTACAGCACGTGATTGCGGCACTCTTTCGGATCACAGCGACTTCGTGGTCGAGAAATTTCACGACAGTCTCATGCACGAATTGCATGATTGGAATCCCGCGGTTGCCTTGGAAATCGAAATTTGCCAGCGTTTCGAGCGCGAGAGACTGCATCGCAATCATTTCCATCCCTGGCGACGACGAAGACGACGAAGAAGAGGGCACCCCACTGTCCCCGTTGACACGCCCAGATGTCATCGCGTTGGAGAAAATGGAGAGCAAGTTGCTCGACGTCACCGAAGATATTGACGGTGCCTTCAGCTTTCGGCTCGGAGGCGTCGTGGCCGAGCCGGTGGCATCGACCCGCGAGCTGAGAATTCCGCTGAGGCGCTCGAACAATTTCAGCTGGATCACATTCTTCAAGTCCGGGATTTTCTTGACGATAGTGGTGAGCGTTTCGACCAACGGCGCGTCGAGGTCATTCTGGAAAAGTGGGTTAACCATCGACTCTAGGTCGACACGCACAAGAGCCGGCCCGACGGTCTCGGCCAACATGCGCAAGCACGCAAGGGCTTCCCGGTGTGTATCGCTGTCCCTCTTGCGCACTTGCAAGCCACTCTTGATGCCGTTCATAATAGCAAGTAGCGCCTGCTCGTCACGAGCGAGCAAGGGACCAATCGCGAGCGAGAGCTTGCCAATTGACAGGAATGCATCAGGTCGCGTGACCGTTGTCGCCGAAAACAGTACCTCGAGTAGATGGTTCATGCACGGCCGGTAGCACTTCTCGACGAACACTGACGTGTTGAACTTTGCGAGTCGCGGGAACAAGCTGATCACAGCAGAGCGCACCGCCGGCGACTTGTGATCCTGGTGGCTGAACACGAGGCGGCAGGCGCGGCTGTAGTGGGAGTGCATAAAGTCTCCCGTGTTGCGGAGTAGCTCGTTGATGATCAGCAGCGCGCCGTGCGTCGCGTCCGAGCTGTTGCGCTTGAAGGCCGCCTCCGCTTCGTCCAGCGCGCGGGAATACCACCCCGTCTTCCTGTTCGACTCGCGCTGCTGGATCAGCGAAAAGCACGACTGGAGGGACTCGGATGCGCTCACGCGCACAACGACCTTCGAGTCCCAGAACGCGCTCCAGATGAAGTCAAAGTACTTGTCCATGTATCGGAAGGCCGTCGATGGCGCGTTGACCGAGAGCTCCTTGAGGATCATGACCGCCGCGTGCCGCCGGACGTGGAAGGTCTCGTTCTTGAGCCACTCGAGCGCGGGCTTGACGTGATAGTCCTCGACGAACTCGATCAGACTCGTGCCGCCCGTGGAGACGATGTGGCCGAGCGCCTTGGCCGCCAGCCGCAGCGTGGGCGTGTCCGCGCTCGGGATCTTCTCAAAGACCTTGGTGAGCGAGTGGGCGAACTCGATGATGGTCTGGTCGTTCCGCTCGGCGATGAACAGCTCCACGAGCTCGTCCATGGCGGCGATGCCGCCCATGCGCTCGAGCGTGTCGTTCGAGTTGCACAAGTCCATGAGCTTGGAGCTGATGTCCGTGACCCACTTGATGTAGAGCCCATGGGACAGGTCGCGCGACTCGGACTCGATGAAGTGCCGCAGGTCGCGCGCGCTGCGGTTCCGGTAGCTGTTGTTCGAGCTCCGCAGGCCAGGCAGGAACCGCCCCAGACTGTCCGCCATCGCGCCTCACTCCAGCCGAGAAAGGGCGCTGCCGACGTCCAAGATATACGCTCGCCACTGCAGCTCGCGACTGCTGGGGCCTGGGCCAGGCCGCTGGGCGCGGTCTCCGCGTCCGCGAGAAGGAGGGGGTGCCGCCGCGGTTGCCGAACTGTGCGCGAGCTATCACTTCCTCCTCCGCTTGGCAATGAGGGGGAGGAACCTATAGTGAAGCCAAGAGACCGACGCGGGCTTTTCTCCTCTTGACGTTGGCACGAACTCACTCACGTAACCAGGGGTACAGAGTACCGGCATGATACCGGTTTGTAAAATGTACCGTCCAAGTGGTACATGTACTTACTTCATTTCCAAAGCCCGACTGGATGGATACACTTTTACAGCGCCTTGGTGCGCACGGTCTGCTGGTCCTTCATCTCCCGTTCGTAGCAGGCGCGCCGCATGGCGCACTCGGCGCTGAAGTGGCCTGTCTGCTTGCAGTACCGACACGGACTGGGGCAATCCTTGGACTCGTGGCCCTTCTTCTTGCAGTTGAAGCACTTGCCATGGCGAGGCGGCGCGTCGAGCTCGCCCGCTGCCATCGCGCGCGTCACCTTCTCCCAGGCTTCTCGCTTGTTGTCCAGTCGCCGCTTCTTGCCTGTCTCCTTCTGGTTGCGCATCGTGCGCTGCCGCTCCTTCTCGTCCGAGTCCATTGGCGGCTTGCGGACGAGCTTCGGGTCCTTCTCGTACGTGCCAGCGATTTCTTCGTACTGCAGCTGGAAGAAGAAGAGCAAGCCCTCCAGTTGGGTCTTCTCGGCGCGTGGCGGTAACGCAGCGCCAGCCTTCGCCATGGCGTCTACATACTCGATCAGCAAGAGCTCGATTGCTGAGGCGACGACCAAGAGGAGCACACGCAGTCAGCAACAGCAAGAAGGAACGTCCTCAACGCGCCTCGTGCCTCACCTTCGATTGTCGACACGCACCCGGCCCCCGCTTGGTGGTAGCGCCAGAACTTGCTCTCAAGAGGAGGGCTCGCGAGCTTCACACAGCGCAGGTCCGCTAGCGCCGAGTTCTCCAGGATCACAGGGGCCTTCTGCCACGGCGAGTCGATGAAGACCACGTTGCGGATCCCCTGGAGGGTCTCGATCGGCAGACTGCCCATCGTATCCGCATCGGGGGTCGGATACACCACGACCGTGTCGTCCCTCGTATACGTCGCTGGCTGCGGACTCGCCTCCGGGTCGATAGGGTACGGAATGATCGCCACGTCCCTCGGCGCGAGCACCTTGGCGTGCGGCGCCGTGCTCTTCTTCGCCTTGTCCTGGAACCACACGTGGACCTGCACGGGCAGCGCCAGCTCCGGCACCGCCACGCCCTCGGGGACACCCACGGGGATACAGCACACTGGGCAGTAGAACTTGTAGCTGCGCTTGCATTTAGGGCACGGCAGGCGCGTCCAGGCCGCCGGCGGCGCCTCCTCCTTGGCTTCCTCGGCGCTCATTTTTCCACTTGTCAAACGCAGGTTGATGGCCACTGGTCGAGGGACCTTCACGCAACATTCGTGCTACTTTTGACCGTTCAGCACAGACAGACTGGAAAGTTCCGGTGCTGCTGGCATGGAGACGAAGATGGAGGCGGCGTCGGGGAAGACGCTCTACTGCGTGCGCCATGGCGAGTCGACGTTCAACGAGTGGCGCAAGAAGAGCCTGCGGGACTTCTCGTGGATCTGGGTGCGCGATCCCATGATCCTCGACGCGCCGCTCAGCGCCAAGGGCAGGACGCAGGTGGGCTCTTCAGTCTCGTCCGAGACCGGTAATACAGACGACTCGTCTATCGGCAGCAATTGCCTGAACGAACGCGCGCGCTGGCGAACAGGCGGATGAGCTCAACGCCGAAGTCCGGTCGAAGCGGCTGGGTGACAAGGTGCAAGTGGTAAGGGTGCGCTGGCAGCGCCATGCAGTGGAGCCGTGGTCTAACGTACCGGGACGCAGATTGTCTCGAGCCCACTGACGCGCGCGGTCGAGACAGCGCTCCGCGGCTTCGCCGGCGTGGACGCTCCGTTCGTCGGTGCGTTCGGTGTCGATGTCCTCGTCCTCGTCCTGGTTTATTGCTCTGTCCGGCGCTAATTCCGCTTACGTTCATCCAGTCGACCACGTGTGCCGCGAGATGCTCGACACCGCCTGTGACATCGGACGCCAGCCACATGGTCAGACGTCATGCTGCGACTTGAGCCTGAAGCAGCCCCACTTATGTTGATCGCTCATCCGCAGAGCTCCAGGAAAGCTTCCCCGCCGTTGACTTCGCCGCGCTGCCCCAAAATTGGTGGATCGGTTCTCACAGCTCCTCCTCCGAGTCCTCGAGCACTGTACCGCCGCCGCACAGCGTTCCAAGCACACCCAAGGAGGTTCTCCCGATGCGCGAAAGCGACTCGCAGGTGGAAGCGCGCATCCGCAAGTTCGTTGCGAACCTCGCAGCGCGGCCGGAGGAGCACATTGCTGTCGTCGGCCACAGCTCGTTCTTCAAACGCATGCTTGGCATGAGCCGAAAGCTACACAACTGTGAGTTGTACGAGGTGCAGTTCTCCGACGTGGCTGCGCGTTGGGGACGCTAGCACCCGGTGTCGGACGCAAACAAAGCACACGTTGCATCCATACACGCCTTCCATCAATGGAGGATTGGAACAAGTGTTGTCATTTATGCATGGATACAGTGAGCCTCTACTCCTTCTTCGCTTTGGGGACGCGGACGTACGCCAGCGAGGATATGAGCGCGGTGCCAAAGCCAAGGAGCATCGTTGGCACCATGACGTTTATGAAGATTGGCTCGCCGCCGTGGTACTCGCGGCAGTATAACACGGCCTGTAGTGGGATCCCAACGATCATGCCGAGCCAAAAGATGACGTTACCGAGCCGTGAGCCCTTCAAGCCGCGGCCGTACAGGATAAGAACGACCTGCACCATCTGCAGGACGAAGAAGTACATCTTGACGGTGCGGAAGACGATGACGAAGGCGCACTCGTGGATCGCGGCAGAGACCAAGAAGGTCAGCATGGTGGCGTTGCGCCGGTTCAGCTTGTAGTTCTCCAGCGTCTCCAGGTACACGTGGCGTAGCAGGAACTCGTGCACGGGCTTGTTCCACTTGCGCGCAAACTCGTCGAAGGTCGTGCTGTTCCACCAGTCGCCGTAGAAGTCCCGGTCCGCGAGGTACGAGACCTCGGCGAACCCGTTGCAGATGCACTCAAAGATGATGAACCAGATCATGAGGTAGCACCCGAGGAACGGCAGGAGCAGGTTGATAATGACGATGATCGGGTTCTCGAGCCCGGAGTCCTCGAGCTGCGGCATGACGTGATCCGACACGATAATGTAGAACAGCGCCATCGCGAGGATGAGCGCGGCCGCCTTTTCGGCCACGTAGCCCCAACGAATACGCTCCGTGCGTGGGAAGATCGGCTCGTACACCAGCGTCGGGTGGAACAGGTACACCGTGTAGTCCTTGAGGCCTGGCTTGCGCGGCACGCCGTCCTGGCGCCCGATCTCCAGCTGCGTGCGGATGTATGAGTGCATCTTCATGAGCAGCACGAGGCACTCGACAAAGGCCGAGAGCGCGTGGATCGTGTTCCAGTCCCGGTAGATGATGAACGCGACCGTGAAGAAGAAGACGATGCTCTGGAGCGTGTGGTGCACCGTGTTGATGAGCAGGCGGCTGCTGAACCAGCGCGTGGTCGCCATGTACACCGGGATGAGCGCTGTGTACGAGTACGCCCCTTGGCACGCGAACGTCACGAGCACTTCGACGAGGTGCCACGAGTAGAAGACCGAGATCCAAAGCCGCAGGTCCGTGATGTCGCCGCGCGACATTACGTTCGACACGGCCGTGCTCACCGTGTAGAGCCCGCCACAGATCATCGCGAGGTTGTAGATGCCGCGGAACTCGGACGAGTGCACGCCGGAGCGCAGGTCTGCCGGGTCCAGCGGCGACACGATCGCGCGGAACTGCTTGACGCGGCCCTTGCCCACGCTCCTAGGCGGCGACGGCGCTGGCGACACCTCGGCTTGCTCGCACTCCTGGCGCGCGGTTTGCTCCACGGGCTCGGCCATGGCAGTGCGTGCGAGTCGGATCGCAAGGAATGCACACGTCCCTACGGGCGATCGCGCGAATGATTATGCCTGCGAACCGGCGGCAGGGATTTGGGCCGTGGAGTGGTCCATGGAGTGGTCCACACATACACGATTCTGAGATCGGCAATTCAGATCGGTGTGTCTCATGCAATTCAATGAATTGAAAAAAATGGCTTCAACTTGAGGCTCGAACACACAAACCTGGCGGAAGTGGCATGGCTTGCTTCAGCATGGATAGCTGGATGGAAGCCCGGGATTCATGCTTAGAATAGACGGGTGCATGCAGTGTCAGGCGGCTCGAAATAGCGCGTCCTGGGCTGTTGCTGGTGGCGCTTTGGAAGGAAGGGTCTGTCGGGTTCAGTTCCCAACACCTCGCATTCGTGGAAGACGCTCGCCAACGCGAGCTCAACCCGACACAGACACCATGCGTGGCACGCCGACCACCGCGACGTCCAGCAAGTTCCCGCTGGACACTGCGGCCGCCAAAAAAGGTGCTACTGCTGCTGCTTCTGTTGTCTGCCTCGATAGACTTGCCAACTCACCGTTCGTGCCCAGCAGACTCGGACGACTCCCAGCCTGCGCAGAAATCCCCAGTGGTGTTCAAGTCGTGGAAAGACTCGGCAAGCTGCTGCTCCGAACAGAGCGCGCAGCTACGCAAGATGTGGCTCGAGCCGGACTGGACCCAGTTCAAGCTGCGCTCCAAGAACTACCTCAAGGACCACGTCAAAGTGATCCCCGAGCAGCCTTGTACGCTGAGCGAGCTTCTTGTTTTGCTTGCAAACGAATGGTCTAACATGCTCGTGGGTGTGGCCCGCGCAGTGTTCGAGCTCGTGTGGTTCGAGATCTTCAAGGGCGAGCACGACGACCTGCTCCATATCTCCAAGTCCAAGAAGAGCTTCGTGCAGAAGGCGCTCGCCAAGTTCGGCAAGAACGTCCCGCAGCTCTTTGTAGTGACACTCATCATTCCAGGAACGCCACTGGTGGCGTGCGTCCAGTATTTTGCGCTAAAGAAGGAGACGCCGTCGTTTCCTCGAGTCAACCGCGAGGTCGAGGGGCTCTGGAAGCGCTTCTTTGACGGCGACGACGAGTTCCGCAAGGACCGCTTCAAGCTCGTGCCCAACGTCCCGGAGGGTCCGTGGATTGTCAAGAAGAGTGTCGGCAACAAGCCTGCCATCATCTCCCACGGCCTCCAGTCGTTCTACTATCGCGGCGAGAACTACCTCGAGGTCGTGGTCGACGTCAGCTCCGACCGGATCGCCAACTACGCCGCAGCGCTCGCTCGGTCCCAGTCCGGCTCGCTCAAGGTGGACATGGGCTTTGTGGTCGAGGGCCACGACGAGTCGGAGCTCCCCGAGGCGCTGCTCGGCTGCGTCGAGTACGACCACCTCGACTTGGGCCTCGCGCCTCCCATCCGCGAGTCCACTTGAAGCCGACGATCAATCATCCGTTCCGTATTTACAACCTAGAAAATTGTTAATTATAATTAACGATTTTTCATTATACACTGTACCATCATATACGGCTAGTGGCAGCAATTACTTTGCGTGCGAGAGCATTTTTGTTGGTTGCTGCTCCGGAGCATCATGTAGGAGGAAGGATATGCGGGGCTTTCCCCCCGGTCTGTTGCTCGCGAGGGCGCCACGGCAGCTTGCGCTGACGCCCTGCGCTGTGTCCCCACCTCTCTGTCTCTCTATGTCTGCTGGCGCCGCCGGCTCCCAGGTCTGCCCGCCAAGCGAAGCGCCTGAACCAGCTGGCTGCCAACGAGCGCGACGGCAGCGACTCGGACGCGGAGCCCTCGCCGGCGCGCGGCGCCAACGTCGGCTTTTCGTTCCTCGCGGACTCGGGCAGCGACTCGGACGCGAGCAGCGCCGACGAGCGCGACGAGGAGCGTGCGCTGGAGGACGAGAAGGCCAAGAAGGAGAAGGAGGAGGAAGGAAAGGCGGCGGAGCTTGAGCGAGAGCGCGGTCCGCAGCGGGACGCCGCCAAGAAGAGCGGCGGGAAGAAGAACAAGAAGAAGAAGAGCCAGAAGAAGAAACAGCAGCAGCAGCAGCAAGGGCGGTTGGCCGATCTGGGCGACGAGGACGAAGAGAAGGCGGCCGCGGCGCAGGACGTGGACGCGATCCTGGACGAGCTCATCGCTGCCGAGACCGGCGCTTCTCTGCGCGTCGATGGCGCCGCTGGGTCGGCGGCGCGCGACCAGTACGAGAACTCGCTCCTGGGCGTCGACTTGAAGTTCATCAACGCCGACAAGGAGATGAAGCGCATCTTTGGGGTTCGCTCTCGCCACTCACTCTCTACGATTCGCTGTGTTGTTGGCCAAACTGACGCATCCTGGGCGTTTTCTTGATGCATCTGCAGGTCAAGGAGGGAGGCGCAGCCGGACGCAAGCGAGCCGATCCCAGGTATGTCTCTTTCCCTTTGCCCGGTGCGTCGGTAGCAGCGTTTTAATGAACACTGGATGATGCCATGGTTGACGTTAGAAATGCGGCACGGCTGACGACCAAGAAGGTGCGCGTGGTGACGCCTCTGGATGACTGGCCTCGCCCGCCGACGTTCGTGGGCGGTGGCATTCGATGGACGCGCGCCAACAAGCCGACCGGTTTGGGGTGGAACAGCTTCTGCAACTACTTCGAGATCACGTGGTCCATTGCGTACAAGAAGGTAGGGGGCATCATCTCTCAGTGTTACCACTCATAAGTACTTGAGCTTGCTTGCTAACTGACGGCTTTCATGCAGGCCCAAGAAGAGTTCGAGGTTCTCCAACAAACGCACGACCCGAACCTTATCGGCCATTTCTTGGCGCGGTATCCGTACCATATCGACGCTCTGCTCCAGATGAGCGAAGTCTTCCAGCACCACGGCCAGATGGACCACGCGTCGGACTGCATCAAGCGGTGTATGTATGTGCTCGAGCTCGCGTGGGGCGATCAGTTCGACGTGGAGAGGGGGAACTGCCGCATGGACTTCCACGCAGAGCACAACGACGGATTCTTCCGCGCGCTCTTCCTTCTGGCCAAGCAGGTGGGACGCCGTGGATGCATGCGCAGCGCCTTTGAGACGGCCAAGCTGCTGCTGTCACTCGACCCGTGCGGAGACCCGATGAATGTGCTGTTGGCTATCGACTACTACGCCGTGACGTCACGCCAGTGCCAGTTCCTCATCGATCTCTTCGACTCCAAGACGGTCGCGGTCGACCGCTTTGCTAACGAGTCGACAGGGCCTTCTACTACCACGAAGCGCCGGCGAGATGCTGCGAGTGGCGAGGACATTTCGGCGTTGCCTAACCTCCAGTTCTCCGTTGCGCTGGCCCAGTACGGTTCTGCATGCACTCGTGCCTCGTGACAATGCGCGAGTTGCTGGACTAACGCGCGTTATGGAGCAGTTTCTTTTCGGGCGACGAAACGAAGGCGAAGGACATGCTGGCGCGTGCGCTGCTCCGCTTCCCGACCATCCTCAAGCCGCTGCTGGAGAAGATCGCGGCAAGCACCTCGTCGGGTAAGATCCTGTGCTCCGCCTGCGACAGTATGGAGCGATGATAGCTTACACACGTCGGATGGGCAATCGGCCAGGCTCTTGGCTCCCGGTTCTCTCGAGCCGCGTCTTCGCCAACGCTAGAAGCGTCAGCGGCGAGGGCAGCGTGCTGCAGCACTTGTTGGACATTTATGTCACCCGGACCGCGTCGGTGTGGAAGGTCAACGACGTCCAGACGTTCATGTTGCGCAGTGCGCAGCACGCGCTTGCGTCGCCCGAGCTTGTGGCAGCCAACCCCCAGGTGCTCGCGCTCCCCGTGTGCCTCGACAAGTACATGCGTGCGCTCCCCAATGGTACGTTTGCATTCCATGACGAGAGTGGCCGTCTATTCGCCCTGCTTAACGTTCCTTGTGCAACCTGGTCGCTATAGACTATTCGGACGAGATCACGACGCTGCCTCCCGACCACCCGATGATGCAGCCGCCTCAGCTTCCGAACGGCCAGCCGCTTGACGACGCCGCGATGGCGGCGCTGGCGGAGGAAGCGCGCGCGCAAATGGACGAGAACGGGAACCTCCCAGCGGACGCGAACCCGCTCCTGCTGTTCCTGCAGACGCTGCTGCCGTGGAACCGCGTCGAAGGAGCAGGCGCGCGGCCCCCTCCAGCCAACGACGGTGACATGTAACAAGGACGCAGCCGCCTCCGATGGCGCGGTATATTCATCCAGATCGACGCTCCACCTTCTAGCACCGGAAACGCTGGGATTTTTGTCTTGACACTATGCAGTACGCGGCCACAATCGGGTGCCTACCGATCGTCGAACTATCTCGAGGTGGCCCTGGCTTGCAGCCCCGATCGTTGATGACTCGGTGCACGCTCACCGCTTACGATGGACAATGCAGCGTGTTGTTACAGACGAGCGCCTACCCTGTCGACTTTGAGCGCTGTCGCTGCTGACAGGAAGCGTGGCATTATCCTGAACCTGAGCAATTGGCTGCCGCCTCTAGTGACCAGACAGCGCCGCCTTGTGCGCGTAGAACTGCCGGATCCACTTGCGAATGTGCGCGAGCTCGGTGGCGCGCGCGGCCTTGAGCGACGGCGTGTCGAGCGGGTTGCTGAACATGAGGTCCAGGTGGTGCGCGCCGCCCTCGACCGTGACGGCAACGACCGACTCGGCAAAGTCCTCGAGCACGCCCGTGCCGGACCACGGGTCGAAGTTGCCGTTGCTGAAGACCATGTTGCTGGCGGCGCGCAGCGCCTTGCGGCCCCCGTACTGCGTTGTGGCCCAGTCCGGGCGGATTTCGACGCCCCACTCCGTCTTGCAGTGCTCGTTGTCGGCCGAGAAGTTCCACGGGACGGACCAGAACATGTCGTGCACGCCGTCCACGCTCTGCGGCTGGTAGATCTCGGAGCAGAAGATGTAATCCCAGAAGTCGGCGTCGAGCGCCGTGGCGTCCGACGACGCGGCAAGCGGGTAGCACTCCTGGTCGCGCGTGCTGTTGTAGTACACGCCGAGGGCCTTGGCGAACGCCTCGAGCAGCTCGACGTCGCCCTGCTCGCTCGCTGCAAAGTCGCCGGCCACGTGCGAGCACGCGACGCGCACGGGGTACGCGGGCAGCACGCTCATGCCGTTCATGATGTACGGCGACGGGTACGGGTAGTTGCCCATGGCCATGTAGTCGAAAGCCGACTTGGCCCAGTCGAGCACGCCCTCCACGTCCTTAGGCGAGGCGAGCGCGACGTCGGCGCAGAGCGACAGCGCGCGCTTGAGCGTCGCCCGGCCCTCCGGACTCTTGCCGAGCGCGCGCATCGCCGGCCACGTGCGACGGATGTTGGGGACGCAGTTCCGAGCCGCGCCGGCCTCCTCCGACGCGTCGAACGTCACGATATGCGCATACGAGCCCGTATCGAGCGGCACCTCGTCGCCCAGGAAGGACAGGATTGGCGCCGAGCCGGCGATGACGCCGTCGATCACGTGCGGGTACTTCATGCGGAACCACGAGCCGAGCATGCCGCCGTAGGACCCGCCGAAGCCGACCACGGGCACGTCGCGCTTGTACTCGACCTCCTTAAGGTGCGTGACGAGCACGGCGTAGTCGGCGATGGCCTGCTCCGTCGACAGGTACGTCATGTGCTGCAGCATGTCCTTGCCGCCCCCGTAGGGCAGCGACTTGCCGAAGTACCGGTGCTCGGCGAAGACCAGCATGGCGCCGAACGCCTCGGCGTTCTCCCACATGAGCCCCGTGTTGTTCAGGTACAGCTCGACGTCGGCCTCGTTGCCGACGTAGAAGAACATGGCGCCGCCTTCCGGGCGGAAGCTCTTGTCGCACACAAAGTACCGCTGCTCGTACGTCGGCGCGCCGACGTCGAAGTGGTCGAGCGTTTGCGTGAAGAACCTCTCCTCGCACTTGGCCAGCAGGTTGGGCGTCCCGTCCGGGTTGAGCGCGTACGCCTCCGCCGTCGCTTGGAGCGGCGCCAGGTCGCTGCCGACGCCGCGGACAGCCGCCGACCTGTCGCGCAGACCGCTGAAGAGCAGCAGCGGCGCGGCCATGAGGCTCGCGAGCGCGAATCCCTTGTACGAGCGCCGCCACGCGACGTCGATGGCGCGCGCTGGCCACGACGGCAGATCGGGCACCTCGCGCGCGTCAGGCGGCGCGTACGTGGCCATAGCGAGCTCTTCTTGCGGCGGCTTGGTCGGCGAAAGGCCCCGGGGCGTGGCGGGTTCCGAAGTGGCGCGCCGGCGACGGCGACATCCTGTGTGCATGCTGGTCGAGAGGGCATGGATGTGATGAGTGAGCCGCTTGAAGTGCATGAAATGCGTACTTTAGCGGAGAGTATAGTGAAAGCAAGATATAGGCTGTTTTATGGAGACCCCCGACGGATCCCCCTCATCCTCCGCCACGCTGGACGCGTCCAGACTCTGGACGCGAAGGAGAAGTCGGGGACTCGCTGACGGCGCCGGCGTCGATGCATGCGCGTTCTGGAGCAGCCGCCGCGCTCAGAGTCTGATGGATGCCGCCAGGCGCGGCACTAGCGTCGAAGGATGCGAGCTCTTCCTCATTCCCCCTAGTGATGACACCCACGCGTTGGGGACTGCTGCTGTTGCCAGGGCCGCTTGGACTGCTCGCTTCGCCGAACGTAGAGTGTCTATCGCGACTGCTCCGAAGAGAGCGGCGGCGACCAAGGCGATTCTTCGCGATCCCCACTCATCCGTCGACTCCACCGTCGGGACATGACGTCCGCCGCGTCACTACGTACCAAAAATAAACGGTTACGTAACCGTACCTGTACCACAGAACCACCTCGACCTTAAGCGACAAAATAAAGTATCTTATGCTCATGGTTCTGCTCCACGTATCGCACGGTACCGCTCGTCCGAACCGAAAGCCCAGTCGATCCTTCGCGTGCGCGCAAAACGTGGCGCTCCCTTAGGGACTTCGGCCGCGCGCTCCCCCCTCCCGGCGCGCTCCCCCGCGCCTCCCCCCGGCCCCCTTCGTGGCAGCCAAGCCCTCGGACGCGGAGCATGCAGCCGTACCAGCCGTACGGCTCGCGCGCGCCGCCGCAGCAGCCGCCGCAACAGCAGCAGCAGCCGCCGCCTCAACAGCAGCAGCCTGGCGCCTTCCGGCCGTTCAACCCCGGGCAAGTCAACACGCCGTACCACCAGGGCCCTCCGTCCTCGGGCGGCGGTCCCCGGACCATGGCCGCCGCGCCCATGCAGCAGCCGCTCCAGCGCGCCATGTCGGGGCCCTTGAGCCAGCCGGGCATGCAGCAGCCGCACTTCGGCGCGCCGCAGTTTGGCGGCCCGCGCGGCGGCCCACCGGCCCCGGGATCGACCGGGATGCAGCCGCCGCCAGGCCAAGGCTTCCAGCCGCGCGGCCCGCCCAGCAGCGGCCCGCTGTCGACCGGCGCGCTGCCCCAGCTGCGCGGCGGCCCGCCCCTGCAGCCGCAGATGCCGCCGGCCATGCGCGGGCCTCCGCCCATGATGGGCGCGCCCCCCGCCGCCGGACCGCCGGGCGTGAACGGACTCAACTCGCAGTTCTCCAAGATGGGGCTCGGGGCTCCACCGACCGGACCGCCGACCGGGCCGCCGACCGGACCGATGGGCGGCATGGCGCCTCCTCCAGGCCCGGGGATGCAGCCGGCGCCGATGGGCGGACAGCCAGGGATGGCGCCGCCTCCGCAGCAGTTCCAGCATCCGCCTCCGCAGCAATTCCAGCAGCAGCCTCCGCAGCAATTCCAGCAGCAGCCTCCGCAGCAAGCGCAGCCCAAGCAGCACGGCGCTTTGCCAAGCGGCAACTTCCAGCAGCAGGACATGATGGGCGGTGGGTCGGCCGCTTGGTGCTTCCGCTACAGGATTTTGCTGTCTGTGCTCACGCATTTACTTGGGACGTGTCGTTGACAGACAACTACGGCCAGCAGTATCAGGGCCAGCAGCAGCATATCCCGTCGGTGCAGCAGCAGTCGCCGCTCTCGGACGAGCTCATGGCGTCGCAGGCGGACCCGCGGTTCATGCGCCTCACCGTGGGCGTGCTGCCGCACTCGATGGACCACGCGAACAAGTCCAAGCTCACGTACGGCGTCATTATGCGGCCGCTCGCGCCGCCCGAGGAGGAGGGCGACGAGCTGGACGTCGTCAACTTTGGGCCGACGGGAGTCGTGCGCTGCCGGCACTGCCGCTCGTACATCAACCCGTTCGTGCAGTGGGTGGACAACGGCCGCCGCTGGCGCTGCAACATCTGCGGCGTCTCGAACGACGTGGCCAGCTCGTACTTCTGCCACCTGAACGCCAACCAGCAGCGCCAGGACCGCGACGAGCGGCCCGAGCTCAGCTGCGGCAGCGTCGAGATCGTCGCGCCGTCCGAGTACATGATGCGTCCGCCGCAGCCGCCGTGCTACATGTTCGTGCTGGACGTGTCGGCGACCGCCGTCGCCTCGGGCACGCTCCAGATCGCTGTCGACACGATCAAGGCGCAGCTCGACTCGCTGCCTGGCGCTCCGCGCACGCGCGTCGGCTTCCTTACGTTCGACAACTCCATCCACTTCTACAACCTCAAGTCGACGCTCAAGGCGCCGCAGATGATGGTCGTGGCCGACCTCGACGAGCTGTTCATCCCGATCCCCGACGAACTGCTCGTCAACTTGAGCGACTCGCGCGAAGTCATTGAGACGCTGCTGGACACGCTCCCCTCCATCCACCAGAATGCGCGCTCGGCCGAGACGGCGCTGGGACCTGCCATTCGCGTCGCCTTCAAGCTCATGGTAAGGGCAACGACCTCATGCATGTGCGGGCTTTGTGAACGATGACTGACGTGCGTCCTGGCTTGTGCGTGTGCTTCACAGTCATCGGTCGGCGGCAAGATGCTCGTGTTCCAGTCGTCGCTTCCGTCGACGGGCCACGGCGCGCTGCGCAACCGCGACAACCCGCGCCTGTACGGCTCGGACAAGGAGCACACGCTGCTCACAGCCGCGGACACGTACGTTGTCGTTGTTTGCTCATCCTGTCTCGGTTATCTAGAAGAGGGACGGAGCTTGACGGGTGCCGGGGGAATGACTGCTGCCTTTTCAGGTTCTACCGCACGAATGCGATCGACTTCTGCCGTCAGCAAGTCAGCGTCGACATGTTCCTGTTCTCATCCCAGTACACGGACGTTGCGTCCATCGGTGCGTCTGTCGAGCCGAATCTGCATGCGCTCGTTCAGTCGTTCTCATATCCGTGTCGTGCTGTTCAGGCGCGCTGTCCAAGTACTCGGCTGGCCAAGTGTACTACTACCCGGCGTTCTCGGCCGAGCGGGACGGCGAGAAGTTCTCGCGCGAGCTGGCCCACTGCCTCGTGCGCGAGACGGCATGGGAAGGAGTCATGCGTGTGCGGTGCACCAAGGGGATGCGGCTGTCCAACTTCTACGGCAACTTCTTCCTCCGCGGACCCGACCTCCTGGCGCTGCCGACGTCGAACGCTGACTCGACGTTCGCCATCGAGATCTCGCACAGCGACGCGCTGCTCAGCTCGTCGACCATCTCTGTCCAGGCCGGTTTGCTGTACACCAACTCGGGCGGCGAGCGCCGCATCCGTGTGCACACGGTCTGCATCCCCGTCTCCAAGCGTGAGTTGCGCGCGTGTGCTTTTGACTTGTTGGTGGAACGAAGTGTCGGGCTAACCATCGACACTGCTGCTGCTGTATCATACAGTCTTTGCCGAGCTGTTCCGCACGGCAGACGTGGACGCGCTGTGTAACATCATGGCCAAGAACGCGCTTGAGGTGGCGCTCAAGACGGGACTCGACAGCGCTCGTAGCCGGATGCAGGCGCAGTGCGCCGACATCGTGCGTGCCTATCGCACCTCTGGCGCGTACGGCGCCAAGCAGAGCTCCGGCTACCAGCTGCACCTGCCCGAGTCGCTCCAACTCCTCCCGCTCTACGTTGTAAGTTGTCGAGTGCTCGTGTGATGTCGTGGTTGGGTTTGTAGAACGCGCTCTAACGACACGATGCACTTCTTTCTTGCGCTGCACAGATGTCACTGCTCAAGAACTCTGCGTTCCGCGGCGGCACCGACCTGAATGTCGACGAGCGTGCATTCCTGCAGTATGAGGTATGTCGCTTGTCCATGAGGAAACTGCTTGGCTCTTGGTGTTATGACTGAGATGCCGTGGCTCGACAGCTCAACAACATGTCGACGTCGCTGTCGCGGGTATTCATCTACCCGCGTCTGTTTGCGCTGCACAACCTTCCGCCTGGCGCAGGTCTGCCGCTTCCCGAGGGCGAAGAGGTGGCCGACAAGTCGGTCGCGGGCAAGGAGAAGATCGTGCTGCCGCCCGTCATCAACCTTTCGATCGAGCGTCTGCACTGCGACGGCGTCTTCTTGCTCGACGACTCGCTCGCGCTGTACATGTGGGTCGGTCGCTCAGCGCCGTCAGAGTTGCTGACCAGTCTCTTCGGCGTGCCTACCATGGAAGGCGTCGATTGCAAGCAGGTACGAACTGGGAGCCAGCACCAAGACTCTTTACGCCATATCGTAGACTTACCCTTGCTCTCTGCTCGTTGCATCAGCTCAAGCTGCTGGCGCCGCACGACGACGCAAGCCGGCGCGTGGGCAGCATCCTCTCGGCGATCCGCGACGAGCGTCTGCCATTCCCGAACCTGAGCATCATGCGCGAGGGCGACCCAGTGGAGGGCCGGTTCTTCTGGAAGCTGGTCGAGGACCGCGCGAGCTTCAGTGGTGGCTCCTACTCGTATGCCGAGTACCTGGGCCAGATCAGCCGCTTGAGTCTCGCCGGCGGCAACGGGAGATAGATTGCCAGTTGGGTTGTTGGGTCGAGGGTGAGTACGCTGGTCAGGTTACGCCCAACTGCGCATACCGCGACGTTGATCCAGTCCTCGGCGCCCCTATCCCCTCGCCCCTCGCTTCGTGTCGAAAGTACCAACTAGAAGACTTGAACACTCGAGTGGCGGAGAAGAGAGGTGTCGGTGGTCGTGCTGTCGATCTGATATCGGATACGTCTCCTTCACCGCGGACTGTTGTTGTGGAGCTGGTTGAGCTGGTCACCAGCATGGTCCGATGATCCCGATGCCACAGGAACAGCCCGAAGACTACCGGACGTCCCGCAGACCCACACTCGCCGCTACCACAACTCACCTCACCAAGCTGTGAGTAACTCGGTCGCGGTGTTCATGGCCTCACGATCAACCTGCCCCCAATCTCTGCAGCTTCAAGCAGCTCGCACAAGCAGGGCAGGCAGCCAATTAGCTTCCAGTATCGGATGTTTACTGGTCGACAGCGTCGCCGCTGGTCGTTTGGCTCACAGCGAGTCACACGCCGCATGCTGCTTGCTCAGGCGCGCGCACGCTCCACGAACAGCCAGCGCGAGTTACACCTCACCTCGGAACAGCGACCGACATGCCGACCACACTTCGTCCAAAGTCCTCGCTCGTATAATATCGCTCCATCCGTCGTGCATCGATCATTCGCATCGCTATTCACTGACCACAGCAGTCCATCAGTCCTGCAGCAACAACAGATACGACGTCTGCTCCAGCGCCGTCCCATCCGTCACGTCGGGCATCTGACTTGGCGCTCGAAATACACACCCGCAAAGCGGTCATGCGAGGTCGCAAGAGCGTTCGAGGCTCGGTCGCGTGCGCGCTTTAGCCTTCCACCCTCTAGATGGAAAGCCTCAGAGCCTCGGAACCCACACACTCCATCCCAGATCGGGCCGGCGCGTGCTGGACTCGCGCCATCCCATCACCGCGCTCGGTCGCGTGCTGAATCGTAAATAGCACCAACACGACTTGTATGCATGTCACCATTGCACATGTCCGCGTTGACGCGACGTGCCACATTCCAGTTGATACTCACTCTTTTCGGCATCTTGAAGACTCGGAAAGCGCGCAGCAGAAAGAAGCACCCGAGGTGAGATTAGCAACGCCCACCGACGATGGAGGGCGGACCTTCATCCTCGCCTCGCCTTTAAATAACACGGCGAACTGAGAGACCAGGCGACGATGTCAGCGCATTACACTCGCCACGCTCGCTCTGCATCTCCAGGTCTCCTCGCTTCTGTCGAACGACCCGATTTACAATACGCGATGGCGCGCGAGGGCTTAGTTGTCGAAAACCCGTCCCAGGCACACTCGGGCCGGCAGTCTCGTCGCTCCTCTCGGCCGAGTTCTCGGCTAAAGGGCTCTCGGCACTTTACGAAAACAGCAAGAGAACCAAGCAGCTAGCGTGGATGGACGCGCCTCCACGGAAGTACTCGCTCTTCTCCAAGCATTTCTTCCGTGCGCTCGATGGCCGGCACGATGAGCGCCACTCGCGCTTCAGCAATGCGACGTTCGCAGGCAGTGCCATCCCTGTGACGCCCACTGCACTGGATGAGCGGCATCTGGGTCGTAGGGACAATGACAAGATCTTTGGCACGTGGACAGCGCCATCTCCGCTTGCGCGGTCGTCCAACGAGACTATGATGTCCTCCTTCTGCAGCAGCGTCAGCAGCAGCTTCGCGTTCACTGACGACTTGTCGGCGAGCCAACTCGTGTCGCCAATGTCCCACGGCAGCCGTGTGCAGGGCTGGATGTACTGGGCACGGTGCGAAGACAACGACAGCCAAACGCAGCCACAGCAACCGCGCGAGTGCCGATACACCAAGGTCTTTGCAGTGCTGCGCAACGAGTTCCTGCTGCTTTATCGGAGCAGCACGCGCGGATCCTCCAAACTCCCGACCCCGCTTGTGCAGATCGCTGTTGCGAGCGCTCACCGAGCATCTGATGGGGCCTTCCACATCGTCGACCCGTACGGCGAGCCGATGGAGCTTCACCCGTACAATCGCGACGACGATCTGGTATCGTATCGATGGGAAGCGGCCCTTGAGCATGCGTCCGAGCTTACGCAGCGGCATTTCTCCGCCTTCGACATCAAAGTCGAGGAGCTGCCACGCGGCAGTATGTACCGAGGTACGCTGCACGATGCGCGTGCGCACACTGCGCGCAACAACAACCTCCGCAAGACGGTGCACAGCAAGCTCAAGGGCTGGTCCTCGCTGCGGAATGCGCTGATGCCGGTCGCCAGGCTCGCGCACCGCGCACGGCGGTCAGCTCCGTGAAGAGGCGGACAGCATGTCGTTGTCCGTCGTGTAACTTTATGCGTGTTAGGCTCTCCGAGCAGGTTGCGCTGCTTCCCTCGCCTGGTCATCGAGGAGGCCACCGAGTTTCCCCCTTTGTAGCATACTCACAGCATGTGTCCGCTCCGACGGAAGAGCTGCACATAACATGCTAGTCTTCTCCCTTTGATCACCTCCGTATCTTCCGCTTGTGTGTCTTCGTCCTGACAACGTACTCTCGCTCAACTGCTTTACTTTCATTATGTTCACTGTGTCAGGAGATCAAGCAGCCGCCACCTTCGTGGCTCTTGTTCTTCGTCTTCGTCATCGGACGAGGAGGGGCTACATCTTGCATCGGACCTGCTGCGTTGCTTTTTTGTCGTCCTTGCACAGGAGTCGAACCGACATCAGCTGTGTTAGACTGCATCGCGGCACCTGCAGCCACAGCTCCATTCGATTGCGGTGGGTTCGATATCGGAGATTGAGACCTTCCAGTGCCAGGAGCCTGAGAAGCGAAGCCGAGAGCCTTGTAGTCAACTTGCACCCCTGAAGTGCGTCCTTGGTGGATTCCGTTGTCGAGCCCTGCGGTGGATCGCTCCGGATTAACAGTGAAAGCAGGGGAAGAGTTTATCGAAGGGGTTTTCTCGCGCTCGTGATCATTGCGGCACATTTCCATGGGAGTCACAGTCGGACGAACCGAGTCTGCTGTCTTTGTCAGGGCATCAGGAACGCTGGATGGGACTTGGGCAGCATCGACAACGCCCAGCAGCTTACGCTCTGTCGGAACTCTACTGACGGCATCGTTCAAAATTTGCTGCTGCAGCTTGGCCTGCATCAATTTGTTGGTTCGAACCACGTTTTCCAGCGCCTCTTCAAGGCTTCGTCTCGCAGCTTCCTCCTGTGCCAGCCGGGTTTGCAACTCACTCACCTGGTGCGACTTGGTCTCTAATTCTTGAGTGTTCTCCGCCAATGTCTTGCTCTGGACGGCAAGTTGTTCCCGGCACTGCTTTAGCAGAGTTGCTGCATCCTCTTCGGACGTCAAGAACTTACCCTTGCGGCGGTGCATGGACTGCTTCTTACGCAGCTTGTTCTGTCCGTCTCCATCGGCGTCAAAGAACATGACACCGCCTGCGTCGTCGTCATTCTGTCGTGGAGAGCCTTCTCCTCGAGTTTCGATCACGCGCGACGCCACTTTGTTGAGGTTGCTACTTGGAACGATACCGAATACGCGGAACTCCAACGGATACTTCTGCAGTGACGATATCAGCTCAGTCGTGATCTCACGCTCAATGGCGACGTGAAAGTTGATCTGGGGGTCAACAGAGGGAGACCGAGCAGGATCAGACACGTACTCTTCTGTTTGAACCTCGTCGTTGTCATGATGTACGCTTCCGCCATCGACCCACCGAAACTTGATGCAAGCATCCTTGCAGAGCTTACCCGGAATACCGCGGAGCTGCTCGACAACAATGTTGATCCGAATGTTGGATCCTACAAACTCGGACAGCGTTGGGAGCTCCAGTAGAGCCGCATCAGCTGGGCATTCTTCGACGAGTCGGTGTTGGCGCGCTTGCCACTCGTGGGACAATACTGTCCCCGATATCTCGCATTTTAGTGTCCCGTTCTGTTGGCCGTGGACATCAAAGATCGGCGTGCCCTCGGTAATCTTGCAGCCGTAGACCAAGTTGTTGAGAAAGACAAAACTTTTCCCAATAATCTGGGGCTGCGGACGCTCGTAAAACGGGTCAGCATCGACGTCGTTGTCTTCTTGCCAAGCGGACACGGCGGACAGGACTCGATTGTTCTCGATGAAGGCTTGGTACATCTCACGCATGGTATACAGGTTGGCGTGGAAGGTGTCGATGTCCCACAGAACGCTTCGGAAGGTCCCTGCTTCTTGAAAGTTGACTTGGACTTTGAGGTCCGGGCTGATGGTATCGCTGATGGCGACTTCCTCGTCCTCTTCAGTATCGCACTGACAGGATAGACCGGAAGGCTGCGGTCCACTTGCAATGAGCTGGAGCGAAAAACACGTCGTCCTTTCTAGCTCCTCTGCGATCGAGTTGGCTTCGTTGATCAGTGGAATCGAATGCAGCAGCTGATCGTCGAACTTGAGTCTCTCGATTCGCTCACGTTCCTTTCGCCGACTTTGTAGCTTTGCCTCCCACATCTGCCTCTGGAGCGACGACTCCAGTTGCTTTTGCCGCTCGGCCATATCCAACTGCTTCCTCTCGAAGAGGATCTCCGCCTTCACAAGCTCTTCCGCGAGCTTTGCCTCCTGCTGCGCCAGTTGCTCAGCTAGCTTCCGCTTGTCCTCTTCCTCCTCGGACTGCATTTGGCTCTTGATTTCCTGCTCCTTGATCTTCATTTGCTCGTTCAGTTGCTGGACGTGGTCTTCCCATTCTTGCCGTTGCTGGTGTAACCTCTCCTCTGCGCGTGATTTCTCCTGCTGCATCCTGTTGCACCGAAAATCGGCGAATTATAATAGCAGGTTTTCTCGTCAAACACGGACTTCAAGTACTCGATTCGGTCAGTCCGATCGACGTACATTTCCTCCATTTGCTTCACTTTGTTGTCCATCTCTTGCTTCTCGCGCTCTGCAATCTCCTCCAGCTCCTGATTTGCCTTGAGCTGGTTGTTGTGTAGCTCTTTGATGGCTTGCTGCCAGTTAAATTCAGATTCCTTTGCTAGGTCTTCTTTGCTGATGCCTGGTTGACGCTCTGAGGGAACAATCACCTGTTATACAAGCCAAAACGATCATGAGAGCCTCTCCGATGCATACTTTTCGAGTAGCACGCACCCGAAAGATGTTTGAGTTGCCAAGGATCAATCGGTCAGCGTGATGCAATGCCACCGCTCTATCTTCTTGGACTAGCTTGGCGTTTACGAACACTTTGGCACCTCCGATTGCTCGGATGTGTAGTGTTGTCTTTCCAAAGGCCGATTCACTCCCATCTGCTTGGTCGTTACCATCCGTAGTGACCACCAGCTCTTCCCTCGTGATAAGGCAGTGCTCTTTCAAGATACCAAGCCCGCCAATGACAATGCTTTGTTCGACCTCCGCATCAACACGACCAACTCGGTTGGCTCCGCAGCGTAGAAAATAGCGCAGCTTCTCGGTCATCATCTGGTCTTCATGTAAATTCAGCAGATGAGGCTCCTGCGTGATCGAGAGCAGGGCATCAACTCAGACAATTAGTATCGAAGCAAAGACGCAGAGCGTCTCGCATCGGTAAATGGCCATACCGTTGCGGTCTGCACTTTCAGGTCGTCAGCATTAGTCACGAGTCCGAGTAGTTTTAGCTGATTCTCTCGTTGCCGAGCCAGCTCCTCGGTCTCTTTGAGTCTCTCAGCCCACGTTTTCTATCACCATAGACTTTCTTTCAGGGCACCACAACGGATTCAAAGCCAGTGGCGCAGATAACATACCTCACTCTCTTGCAGAAGTCGTTGATGCTCTTCGAGTTGTTCGCGAATTGATGCGACCTCTTGCTCTCGTGCAGTATCTGGAGGTGGTGTAGAGATACCCGTATCGCCCATGCAGCCTTGTGATCCCCCGCCTCGGGATTGGGGCCGAAAATCGGTGTTTTCCAGCATTGCTTTTTTCAGGTTCTCCAATTCTTCTTTCAGCTGTGGAAGCAAGAACTTGTTTAGGTCGATAGCATTGGTCTTGACACTATCTGGCAGGGCGTACCTGACGAATAAGCATTTGATTAGGGTCTTCGTTGACGACTGCCTGATTCTTGATCTGCTTCGCTCTGTCTGCGTACCGCAGCGTGCTGAGTGTTTCCTGTGGGCCAGCAGCAATTAGATTCTCCAGCCTACATGAAACGAAATAGGCCAATCATACCGAGTAATTCACACTAGCTGGACTCAACGCGGCAATCATAATCGTCTTGGAGTTGCCGCCAAGGGAGTCCTTGAGGAGATGGGTCTGCGTAACGCAGAGGTCAGTGGGAAGGAACTTGGGGTGCACAAGTCTAACCAAACAAAACTTACCAGCTTTGAGTTCCGGTAGGGCACCAACACCTTCTTCTTCCCGTTAGCAATATCTGCCAGAGCGGAAATGCAGTTCCCGAGGGCGGAGAGAGACTTCCAAGCAAACCGACGTTAGAGTATGAGAGCAGAATTCCCGATCCGCTGTCTAGCTGGATGTACCTGATTGATTGCCGCGCCTTCCTTCAGCCGCGCACCAGTTGCTCCAGTACTTGCAGCACGCTCGCTGCCAGCCAAATCGATGAGGTTGATTCTGCTTACCTTTTCCATCACTTTGCCCGTCGAAGGGTTGGGCTCAGACTGTGTCACGACGATCTGGAATATCGTGTGTGCTCTTGAGCTGGTGGCGTTCATGTTTGTCGACGCTGTCGTTCGTGCGAGGATGCCAGCGTCCATCAGCTAGTAAAGATACATGAGACTTCATTCGACACACCTGATTGGGAAGGCAGGAAACGTACCCTGCAGATCTCCGCGTACGAGGAGACTGCGCTGCGCGTCAACCCCTCTGCATACGGTCCCTGACGAGGATGATCTCGGACCTTCAGATTGTCGAGCGTCGGATTGAATAGATCTTCCCGTGTACATATTTATTTGATCAGCGTCTGTAGAGCAACTCGAAACAACACAGCGATGCAGCATACCTTTGACCCGTTCGTTGTAGATCTCCATCATGCTTGTCTCTACTTTGAAGCTGATTTCCGTGGTATTCGAGTCAATGCGCTCGAAGATAACCTCGGACGCCCTCGGGATGATACCCTTGTCACTCCCGTATCCCACCATGGAGAATGACTTCCCCGCGCCTAAAGTGAGCCACATGGACGTCAAGACGCCAGGAATGACACACCATAACGAACAGGATGCTTTCATCGACACTTGACGAGACGTACCTGTTTGGCCGTACGCGAACAAGCTTACGTTGAAGCCATTCCACGCATGCTCCAGGACCTAACAAGGTGGTCAGAGTCTTCTCAGGTTCCTGTAGCCCGAATCGACGCAAGGAAGTCCTGACCTTGACGCCAATGTCTTCCCAGACAGTATCCTGCGATGCGTGCTCAGGGTCGTCGGAGGAGGCAAAGCTGTTGTAACTGCTCGAACGTATCGGAAAAGGGCAGCATGAGTCCACGATAGCGCGCGCGAGACTTGCTTCCAATCGCTCTTTATCTCACCTGTAGTCGAATGTGAACGCTTTATCCGTGCTGGTCTCCGGGTCAGTGATGATGGTCTGCTGCGTCTCCTTCACCATACCTTCACATGAGCATAGTCAGCCATGGCATCAACAAGCTGCGGCGTATATGTCCACGCACGTACGAATGCATGGCGTGCTACCAAGCGCCTTCTCTCGCTCGTTGAACGGACGGACGCGCACTGCGACTTGCACATTCTCGCTCATGGTACCACCGCTTTCTCCCGACCCATTCAATCCACCGAGAGAGCGAAGCACCCTGCAAGACGCCGCCGCAGCCAGCCACCTCTGCTCTTCTCTTGGCTCGAGCTAGGTTTTACAGCATTTCAGGATCAACAGAAGCAGCAACTCGACGCTGCTAATTCAGGACGCCGACGATAGTAAGCGCGACAAACATAGATTGACAGACCAATGCAGCGCTGACGAGCTGAGCTGGTCCACATAACAAAGCATAGATCCACCCCCGAGTTAACCTCTTGGACGGATGCAGTGCCCCCAGTCCACGCTCGGAATGTAGCTCGAGCGCACACATCCACACGTTCGACCCGCACATCGACAGGTAGCGCGCCGTGACTCGGCTCTTCCCCCCCAAGACAGACAGACGCAACGGTAGGCCGCGCATAGCGCTTCCATCGGACTTTCCGGCCACGGTTGAAGTGAACGCCCAACCAGGTTCAACTCGAGCAGGTTCAACCGGAAGACCGTCACTCTTCCTTCGAGTGCCCCTTCGAGAAAAACCCTGTTGGTATCATTGAAAAACCTCGCCAGATGATCCCTCGTTATCCACAAATCTGCAAATGTGGACCACACGGGGGCTCGTGAGGCCACCCGCGGAACCTGGTCAAAGCAAAGACACGCGCCCCCTCCCGTCTGTCGGTACCTCCCAGCCCAGCAAGGCGCAAAGCTCAAGCGGCGGCGGTGGCGGTGGGTCACTCGTCGGCCAAGCCAAGCTCCGCAGCAGCAGCAGCAGCAGCAGCAGCATGCTGGCCATCGCGCTCGTGCCGCGCGGCCCCGCGGGCTTGGCGCGCGCGCGCGTGAGCCTCGCGCGCGTGCTGTCGACGCACTCGACCGCCGAGGTCGCGGCAATCAGCGGCACCAAGGCCGCGTCGACCGCCGCGCTGGACGCCGCGGACGCGCCACTGGCGCAGGCGGCCGCGCTCTCGCTCAAGGAGCGTATGGACGTGTACTCGCAGCTGTCCAAGGCGCGGCTGAGCGCGCTGGTGGTCATGACCACCGGCGCCGGGTTTCTCATGGCGGGCGGACCCATCTCGTGGGGCACCTTCGCGGCCGCCACGGTCGGGACGTCGCTCGCGGCCGCGTCGGCCAACACGTTCAACCAGGCGTGGGAGGTCGAGCTGGACAGCAAGATGCAGCGCACGTGCCGCCGGCCGCTGCCCTCGGGCAAGATCACGCGCGCGCACGCGCTCACGTTCGGCGCGGCCACGGCCACGGCGAGCACGGCCATCCTCGCGGCCGGGTGCAGCCCGCTCGTGGCGTCCTTGGGGCTCTTCAACATCGGCCTCTACTCGCTCGCGTACACGCCCATGAAGACGCGCAGCGAGCTCAACACGTGGGTCGGCTCGGTCGTCGGCGCGATCCCCCCGGTCATGGGCTGGGCTGCGGCCACGGGCACATTAATGGCCCCCGAGGCCGCGTTGCACGCGTACCTCATGTTCTGCTGGCAGATGCCGCACTTCTTCGCGCTCAGCTGGCGCTCGCGCAAGGACTACGCGCGCGGAGGGTACCAAATGGTGTCGGTCAACGACCCGACCGGCTCGCGGAGTGCCAGTCTGGCCTTGCGCTACTCGCTGTACATGGCGCCGATCCCGATCGTGGCCGCGCTCACCGACGCCACGAGCTACATGTTCGCGGTCGAGGGCACGGTCGTGAACGCGTACGCCATCTACCTCGCGCACAAGTTTTACCAGAAGCCGAGCAACGCGACGGCGCAGAAGGTCTTCTTGACGTCGCTCTGGTACCTCCCGGTCCTCATGGGCTGCATGGTGCTGCACAGCCAGAGCTGGCTGGACGAAGAGGAGCGCGAGGAGAAGAAGCGCGCGAACCCCTGGCGCGAGGCCTTCCTCGGCGAGATCGAGAAGTTCGAGGCGCACTCGACCACCCTCGCGACGAGCGAGGAGAGCTCGGCGTCGGCGTGGCTTGTCTCCAAGGTGCGCAGCGTTCGCCATGCGCTGAAGGAGGCGTGCATCCACGAGAACCTGTGGGGCGTCAAGGACGGGAAGCACCACGCAGATGAGAGCAGCCTGCTCTGCCCGGTCCACGTGGGCAACAACGCCGCTGAGACCTTGGCCATCACTGCTCAGGGATCGTCAAAGGGCCTCTGAGGAGCAGCTCGCAATGGTGTCCGTGTCTAAAAGGGAAGCAAATGCAAAAAGCAGAAACCTCTCACCGCGCTGGGGTATATTGATGGAAGCGTTCGCCTTGTGGGCTCTATTGCGGCGCGCCTTGTCACTCCACCCGATCACGCTCACCACTTGATGCCAAGTGGGTTCGACTGCTCCAGCTTCGGCACCGCGTGGTACTGCGTGTGCAGCACCGCCTTTGCTGGCTCCGAGAAGGGCTGGCCGCCAAAGTAGGTCTCGTAAATGTACTTGCACGCTGGGTTGTCGGTCGGCGAGCGCACCTCGAGCTCCTGGAAGCGGCTGGTGACGTTCGCAAGCAGCTCCGAAGCCAGCAGAGTGCTCTTGGGCTTGATCTGCCCGCCACCGTTCAGGCAACCGCTCGGGCAAGCCATGATCTCGACGTAGTGGTACGGGCACCGGTTCCGCCGGATCTTGGTCATGATCGACTGGATGTTGCGGAAGCCGTATGCGATCGCAAACTTGAGCACCTCCTTGCCCTCCACCGTGAGGGTGACTTCGCGGAAGTCCGGGTTGCGGCCAACGACGTACTCGAGCGGGCCGGTGACATCGACGCCGAAGAGCTCCTTCGACGCAAAGCGGAAAATGTGCTCCAGTTGGCCACCCGACGAGGCATTGGCGTTGCTGCCGAGGACGCGCAGGCCGTCTTGCGAGATGCCGCTGAGCATGATCTCATCGGCGGTCAGCTGCGCCGGCTCGACTGCACTGAAGTTGATGTTGAGCGAGGCCATAAGGTCGATGACCTCGGTCGTTGCGAGCACGCAGTCGACGTCCTTGACCTGGGTCGCTGCATCCACAAAGTCCTTCCGAGACGCCTCGAGCTTCTTGTCGAAGCACGGCATGACAGCCACGTGGTAGACATCGGTCGCTGGGACGCCGTGCTCACGACTGACAAAGTACTTGACGAGCGACCCAGCGATTTGCTGCGGGGACTTGGTCGTGTCGATGAACGGGATGGCGTTCGGCTGGGTCTTTTCGGCGTAGCAGATCCACCCGGGGCACGCAGACGCCAGCATGGGGATGGCGGTGAGCGGGTTCTGCAGCGGGTTCTTCTCAGTGCTCGGCTCTGTGAACTGCGTCTCCGACGATGAGACCGCGACTGACGATGGCGGCCGTGCCCAGACCGTCTTCTGCTGGTTGCGGAATCGGTGGACGAACTCTGCGCGCGACTCGAGCAGCGCGAAGTCGCCGCTGCACGTCGAGTCGATTACGAGGCTGACACCAATGGAGCGGAAGACGGTCACGAGCTTGCGATGCACCTCGACCACCGGCAAGTCGAAGTGCGCGGCCAACGAGGCCCGGGACTGCGGCGACAGCGTCACGACGACGCGCTTGAACCTGCCGGAGCGCAGCGCCTCGAGCACCTCCTGGTTGCTCTGCTGCGAGATGAGCACCGTCTCGGCGGACGTCACGCACCCGCTGCACGCCAGGCAGTCATCGAGCGAGATGGTGGCCTTCTCCTGCGCGCTGGTGCGGATGATGCTGGGCCGCGCCGCTTGCTTGATCGCCCAGTCCGCCGGCTCCGTCTCCAGCGTGATCTTGGCCACGCCCGGCGCGGCTCCCGCGGCATTCGCCGGCGCGTTGCTTGCGGACGTGAACAGCGGGTTCACGCACGCCTGCGACGGCGTGATGTAGTCGTCGAGGTCGCCGAGGAACACGGACGCCTAGAGACAAAGCGACGGCGTCAGTGGCTGCGTCCTGCAGCGGCAGCGAGTGTCCACTCACGCACCATTCTTCTGGAGCAGCAACGAAAGTGACTGAGAGAACACGATCAGCATACTATTTGCAAAACCAAGGTGATATTTGATATTTTATTACGTAAATACATGTAGCGCTACGCTTCAACATATATCTACTGAACACAAGATAAAACGATCCCCGAAACTTCAGCTAAGGAATCCTTTTTTTGTAGGGCACGTGTTACGACGCCCATTTGGATACTGTCATTAGACACCTTCTGTAACAGACTCGTGACTACTACTACAGAAAAACTATACAGGCTATACACTACCGGATAATGATGATGAGTGGGACACTCGCACATTGGCACTCGTCTGCGGACTTTCCATCGGGGGGCCCGCCCCTCTCTTCGCTACGCTGCGCTCCGGTCGGGGAGCGCCGCTGCGCGGCCTGCCCCACCCCCGTCGTAAAGTCCTCGACTCGGCCATGCGCGGTGTCTGGGATTTTATAATGAATTCTCGTCGGTGCTTACCGCTGCCGGGTGCATGTTCCCGTGCGCAATGTATACGCACGTCCGGAAGGAAATATACAAAGTGTATAGCTCAGATGGGCGTCGTAACCACTCTCTTTTTGTAGTTTCGGGGATCTTTTATCTTGTTTTAAGTAAATATATGTTGAAGCGTAGCGCTACAACATAACACATGTCACCGGTTTTGCAAAATCGGCGTTGCTGTATTCAAAATAGAAAACCCAAGTGTTTAAGTTTGGAGTATACATTCTTACAAAATGCAATATTATGTGCGGACGTACCGTGTTTTAAGTGCTTTTCAGACCACTTTTTAAAACAAATCTGTCTAATATGTAAAAATGTTATGTTTTGCTGATTGCAAATATAAAATCATTTCATGTTTTGCACCAGATTTTGATATTACTGCGCTGAGTTTCAAGTATTTACTCAGATAAATGCACCCATTATTGGTAAAATGTCGGGAGCAGACGCAGGGCTTCGCGGGCGGCGCCGAGGGCGCGGCGCAGCCGCCCTCGCTATTCGAGCTGCTCATGGCCGCCGGGTTCAAGCCCGCGGCCGCGTACCTCGTGCACATGCTGAGCGACTCGAGAGCGCGGTGAAATACAGTCTACCGTGTTTTGAAATCGAAAATGCGGAGAACGAATGGCGGTCCATCGTGTTTTCATAGAGTATATGATCTACCGTGTTTTAAAATCGTATATGCAAATCAATCGAAATAATTTGTCGGAAGTGGAACACGTCAGGAACATTTTTAACGTTATGTATATCGACGGTTTTAGAAACAGCTAAAAATAACTCCTTCTTCTGATAAATGGAGCCATTCGTGATGTCAAAACACAAAATAGGACCGGCTATGCACGAAAACGATATCGTTTGTTGATGTAATCAGTATGTTGACGTGATCACAGCAACTGCCTGGGCAGTTGCCTCGATCCTGAAGAGTTTCTTGTGTATCACACGTTCTGGTGCTTCAGGCGCAACACCCGCAATGACGCGTTGCTCGCTGGGCGAGCGCTGTGTGGCCCTAACGCTCTCCTGCGGAGAAATTCCTCATGGAGTAGCTGGAGCTGCAAACCTCCAATCCGTCTGCCATCTTTCAGGAAAGCTACGTGAAGGGCATCAAAGAGCTCGGGGACATCGAGGAACCGGGGGATATCGACTATACACAGTTTTTCGTGCTGGTGCAAGGCTGCAGAACCGTCTCGTCCGCATGAACGACCTGCCCAACAGGACGGACTGCCGTTTGCCCGATGTGGGTGGTGGGTCTAACGAGACCGTGATAGCAGCGACCCGTGCTCGACATCGTGGAGCTGAACAACCCCATCAGGACTTGCGGCAAGAGAGCGATGCTGTTGGCATCCATCCGAGAGCAAGAGTCCGCGACTTGTGGAGGAGTCGGTGACTCAGTCGCTGCACAAGCATCGTGAACTGGCCCATCCATCGTTTCAATCCACCGACTCATGCAACATTCAAAACACATTCGAGCCAATATGAACCCATTCGTCACAAATATACCTTTGCAATATAGTACATCCCACTTTTGGATAGGAATCTTGGTTCAAACAAGACGAAAATGTACTATGATTTCTGATACACTTGTATTTTTGATGAATAGGATATCAGTTCAACAATACGAAAATCAACCCAATCGAACATTTCGCTGCCTGCAGAAACCGCGCCGCTCTGTGAGATGAGAAGCAACGCATGGTGCGAGCATCGTGGAGAGATCGGTGTTCCAATGGCTGGCAAACGAAGAGCGCTTCTCGAATATGCATTCACATCCATTTCCACGATTCCAAAATATTTTTTTGGTAGGTCGGAGCATCCACAGAAGCGCACCCATCGCGCAAAACTTTCCACCCTCCGACCTCAATCACCAGGTTTAGCGAAAGTAGTACCTATGTATTATGGCAGTTTATATGGAATAGCAGGTTCATAGTTGGACTACTTGTAACGATATACCCTTCTTCGAATATCTAACTCCGCAAGATATGCATTCATATCCGCACTCAAAGACAATTGACTGAAATTGATCGAGAAATCGGTAATTCGCTCCATCTGCTCCTTTTTATGAACTCCCCTTCCCCATAACGTAATTTCCCGCGTAAAATGAGGGGCGTCCCGACTGGCTCTCTCTTTCGGTCAGGTGTTTTCGCTCTCACACATCGAATGTAGGCGGCGCTTTGGTACATTACACCACTCGCGAGTACATATCGGGGCGGAAAAGGCGACCGGCGACCGAGCGATCGCGGGAAACAAAGCCACAACGGCCGTGCGCGCGCTTACGCTGACTCGCGCGGACTGGCTAACCCGACGGAGCGGCAGGCGAAGCAGGCGCTCTTTCGGGCTTTACAAGTGCTCGAGCGACCGGATCGCAGGAGGCGCGGGGCGGCCACCTACATCGCTCGGAAAGGGCAGCGCGCGGATCGGGGCCGGGGCGGAGAAGGCAGGCACCCTGGCGGCGCAGGACTCGGACGCGGGAGCTCGGCGGCGGCGCGCGGAGAATGACATGATGCAGCGACCTGGCGACCGAGCTCAGGCGTCGCACGGCGAGTCGAAGGAGGCGCGGCGCCGCGCGCCGTCGAGGAGAGGGCATGCACGCCGGGTCGGCCTCGCGGGGCTTTTGCTTGTGTTGGCGTCGAGCGCCGTCGGGATCGCGGCAGGTTCGTAGCGCTCCTGTCCGTCGTTACGCGCTCTAGGTCTAACGCGAGGCGTGTTGCATGCAGGAGCGATGACGGACTTCCCCGAGACGGTCTCGTACAACTGCGAGGCAAACAAGTGCGTGTACGACTTGGACGGGACGGACGCCGCGTATCCGGACGGGCTCTCGTGCATGAAGGCGTGCGGGGACTCGGACCTCCAGAGCGTGGATGAAGGGAGCCAGCTCGCAGACATCCCGAGCATGACGGTCGCGTCGTCCATGAACGGCACGTGCACCAACTGCTCGTACGTGATCGATACGAGCTGGAATTTCCCGCAGATGCTGGACGCGTACGACCTGACGGCCGACTCGCTGACCGCGGACACGTGCAACTTCACGTGCGAGGCGACCATCTCCATGCCGGCGCTGTGGTCGCTGATCGGCGAGTCGTCGACGTGTTTCGTCAATTCAAAGTCCAATGCCGTGGACTGCTCGCGTGATGGGAACACCACGATCGTGTCGATGGACGCCTCGGCGCTCTCGAAGCTGATGGACGTCAAGAACAGATACTCGTTCATCGTGGACCACGTGACGACGCGTCTCGGCCCGGGGACCTTCTCGGAGGAGACGAAATTCACGATGCAGTTCGACGGGAGAGGATGCCGCGCATCGGACAGCGCATCCTCCGACAGACAGGTGTTCGCCTTGGAACTCACGTCCGATTCGTACGAACTCATCGGCATGTTCTCCAACACGTCGATGACGGCGTCAAGCACGGAGATCCTGAGCTCAACGGACGTCACGATGAGCTTTCGCAGCGGGGCAGTGTTGACGGCAGGAGCCTTCATCTTGCTTCGTGTGGCGTCGGATGTGGAGCCGCGCTTTGGCGAACTTCTCGCGAATGTGTCGGAGGCTACCATGCAGCTGGAAGGCGACGATGGCGTCGAGGAGGTTGACATGGACTTGTTCGTCGGGGCGGCGAACATTTCGTTCACAATCCCGGACTCGTTCGAGGGGACGATCCAGAACGGCGACTTGATCAACATTACGTTCTCGTCGTTCACGAACCCAGCCAACACGTCCGTCGCTATCGAGAAGGCCTACCTGTCCGCGTACCAAGGATTGGCTCCGGCGATCGACAACACGGTGATCACCTTCTATGATTTGATGGACGGTAAGTTCATGATCTCGTTTCTGCGAGTGGACACCACCATGTGCTCACGACAAAATGTGCTGTGTGCCGCCCTCTGCCAGCCAACCGAACATTGAAAGCGGCTGGGCTGGATATCGCGACGGTGGTGATATTTGGCGTGTGCTTCCTGGTGTCTCTCGTCATCATTCGATGGGTAAGGACATTTCTGATCCGAGCGTTTGGATGTGTGGTGATATGCTGACGCTTTGCAATGTGTAGCATGGATTGCCGCTGACGGCCACAACCGTTTGGACGGATCTCGTCGCCATCTCGGCCCTCTTTTCGTTCGCTGCTGGATGTGCTGGATACATCGTCTGGGTCATTGAGCCGTCCAAGATGTATGTGTACTGGTACACTGCCCAGTTCTACTTCAACGCGGTGATGATCCTGTCGTTGAGCTTCCACTGGGCGACGGTGCTCTCGTTCAAGTGGTTCAAAAAGCTGAGCTTCAAGTCGCCGGCCGCCTTCGCGTATTTTATCATCAACGTGTGCGTCTTGGTGGCGATCATCGTCTTCTTGGCGACTCTGGAGAACGAGATGGAGTGCGTCTACGACCAGAAGGCGCTCGAGTGCTCGACCGCGTCCGAGTGTGCTGCTTCGGTTGCCGCGGAGGGCTCCGTTGTGCGACAAGCCGTTCAACACTGCAGTATGCAGCGATTATATCTGACCTTTGGGGCAGGGCTGATCGTGTACACGCTAATCCTGATGCTGCTCGGCTGCATGGTCATGGGCCGTGGCCGCACGCTGATGCTGAACGAAGACCCATCGGACGCCCGCATCCGAAAATCACTCACGATTTTCTACGTCATCATTGCGACGACGTGTGTGCTGTACATCTCGGCGCAGGTGATCTACATCGCGCAGTACGTGTCGGCGGATGACTCGACGACATCGTTGTCCGACGTGGTCTGGTACATCTTCGTCGTCTGGCTGCCGCATAGCGTCCCACCGATGCTTCTTCTGTTTCTCCAATGGAACCCCAGCACGGAGACGTACCACCACGACGAATCAGTGTCGATCGAGACCTCGACAAAGGAAGACGTCTTCAACTACACCCCGCGATCGTCCGGGTCGTCGTCGCACATGCCCTACTCGAAGATTCTGCGTGATCGCATCAGCATGGGAGACACGCTGCTTCACAACGACGACAGTGGCAGTCGACTGCGCTTGATTGTGCGCCTGAAGCTTCCGGCAAGTTTTGATCGCGCGTGCTTCGTCTCCCTGGACTTCTACTCTTCCAAGGACGCTGTTCCAACGACCGAATCGCTCAATGCGATTTCGAGCATCGCTGCCTGGAAGTGTGTGGGAACGACCGAACCGGTGGGCGTCACGGGCGAGACAGAGTCGGTGCTCAGCAGCACCACGTCTCACGCGATCTTCCCCTTCGTTGCAGTGCTAGAGGTCCCAATGATCGGGCCCGCGTCCAACACCTTGCTTCGGTTTATGGTGCACGCAAGCACGCTCGGTAAACGCGATACGTCGTCACACATGCTGGACTCGCGCTCAAGCTCAGGTCGGGATACGTCAACCGGCGCACCTCTTTCGTTCCAGATGACGATGTTCCACCCCGTGCTCGAGTTCGTGACTTCCGCGCAAGCTGTGCTCGACGCTGCGGCAAGTGGCCACTCCCTAAACGTTTACCCGACCGATGATCACACGTGCGCGATCCTGGAGGAATTCCCGTCACTGCAGAGCGAGATCAACAGCATTCTCAAGGGCAACGCAAAGAACGCGGAGCTGAGTGTGCAGACCGTTATGATGCCTGGCGAAATCTTGAGCAAGGACGACCAGACCTCGCACAAGAACATTGGCAACATCATCCGCTTCTTCCAGTACGACACGGAGGACGGTTCTGGCGGTCTAGTCGTCGAGGATCTCCAGGAAAGCGTGTACGCCAATGCGATTCCTCGCCAGTTGATTGAGCTGATCGCAGCAGAGCGCCAGGAGCAAGTGGAGCGTGCGCGCGAGGATCTGCACAGCTACCTCAACCAGAAGAAGGACAAGATGAACCACGGATTCTACGGAAATCTCATTGGGCAGATCCAGGACGACACGGACTCGGCGCTAGCCCGCCAGTGGCTGGAGGAACGTGTGCGAAAGCGGAAGGAGTACGTCGTGCTCCTGCGGCGCAACATTCAGTACCTGGTGAACCGCGATAAGCACAAGAACTACTTCAAGGCGAGCGTGGAGAAGAAGTCGGATGATTTGCGCTTCGTCCCGATCAACCTGCACATCCAGGACTTGCTCATCGGGCCGACGAATGCGTTTATCAACGACGAAAGGAGACGGTCGTCCAAGGAAGTGTCTGCGTACGACTTTACCACTTTCGGCGCGCCGGCTGCTCACGTGTACAAGTTTACCAAGGGCGGCATCCTGTCGTTCCAGAACCGCCGAAAGAAGATGGAGGCCAAGATCGCCGAGTCGGATCTCGACCTGTCCAAGTGGCCCGAAGAAGTGCGCGAGTACGACGACCTCAAGTGGGACTTGCAGCTCCGCATGGACGTTGCTTTTGCTCAGGCGCTCGCCGCGCTAACCTGCAGCTTCGTGCGCAAGGTGGAAGTTGCTCTGCAGAACCCGGACATCGTCCGGGGCGAAGACATGCTGCGGCAATTCTCCAGCCTGGGCTTTTTGTTCCAGGTCGAGTCGCTGCTGTCGACGCATGGCAAAGAGATTGGCATGCTCGAAGACATGGCGGGTGCTGTTGAGCACTTGAGCTGCGTGGCGTTTGTGATCCAAGATGTGCGCGACAAGCCGTCGAGCCGATTCTCATTCCGTATGTCACGAAGGAAGGACGTCGCGGAGGAGGCGCAGGTCGTCAAGGTGTCTGTCAGCAGCAAGTCGGGTCGCGATGCGAAGCGGTCGCCCGTCAAGTATATCGTGACGGTCCAGGTGACGACAAGCGAGGTGGAGCTGCCTGAACGGCTGGCGTCCGGCGGCGAGATCCACGTGACGCCCGTGCTCATCACGCAGGGCATCAACGAGATGCAGACGATCGCCAACAACACGGAGCGCGCCAAGACGGAGCTGCAAGACATCATCAATCTGCGCAGCCTGAAGCCTCTGAAGTCGTACTGCGACAAGTACAAGCGGCTGACAGTCGCCATGTCGTCCGGCGCCGCCGCCAGCCTTTCGCATGGACGCGGACCCATGAGGTACAAGGCGACGTCGCAGGCACCGTCTCCTACGCACATGTCGGCAGACCAGGTCACACAGGAGCTGAAACTGCTGGAGGCGAGCATCAACGAAGCGGCCCAGAGCTTGGTCAAAACGAAGCGCACGGACATTTTGAAGCGGTCGTCCGACTTGTGTCGCGAGCTCGGCGCCGGCCGCGTGACCGTTTGCAAGAGCGCCAAGGACCGCACAGCCATGTCGGTCACGCTGGAGCAGGTGCGCATCCTGCAGCGCCACCACGACCTGCCCGTGCACCGCGTCCCGGCAACAGTGTCGGTCATGCGGAGCCACGGCGTGCGTATCGAGAACGCGCTCAAGAACACTGGCAAGCGCATGTTCGCGTTCAACAAGCTGCAGCGGTCGCTGCTGCCGGAAGAGTATAGGTGCCCGGATCAGGTCGGAGGCACGGGCAACGTGAGCTAGAGAGAGAGAGAGAGAGCCAAGAGAGGCGCGGCCAATGGACGAAAGGGGACGGTGCCGTCGTCGTGCGTAAGTATACCCGTCGCCGCTCGCGACGCTGTGGTCAAGACAGAGTAAGTTAGCTGGGATGTGATGAATCTCGACGTTGTTTGCATTTACCACGCTGGTCCCAAGGCTCCCGTCCCCCACCCAGAGCACGTTCAACCTGCAAGTGTGCTGTCTGTATTTGTGCATCACAGGTCCTGGAAGCTTAGCTGAGTCACGAACGCCAACGACGAGCCGATGTCGGAGCCTGGAGCAGCAGCAGAGGCCGCCGCGTCCGTCTGCTTCCCTGCTCTTGCTCCAGCCGCCGCCGCCGCAGCCTGCGCCGCGCGAAGCATGCTGGCACCCGTGGGCCTCGTCGGGGACGTCGCGAGCCGCGCGTCCGCCTCCTGCTGGTTGCGCTTGCGCTGCTTGGCCAGCATCTCCTCGTCCGAGACCCCCTTCTCGGCCGCCGCGCGCTCCTTGTCGGCCATCTGGACGTTCGAGACCCACCAAGCGCAGGTCAGCACGAGACGCAAGCCTGCCACCGATCGAGCCAAACCAAGCGACGGCGACGCGCACCTCTTTTCTCCGGAGCACCTCGGCGCAGTGGCGCGAGCTGCTCATCTTGAGGATGTCTCGCGACGGCACGAACAGCTCGCCGCCCTCGCCGCCCAGCTCGTCCGTCGGCGCCGCGCTGGAAGCGTCCGAGCGCGCAGAGTCCAGCGCGTCTTCGTCTCGTGAAGCCGCGAACGCCGCTGCTCCAAGCGTCCGTCCGCCAAGTCGACTGTCTGGACGCACGCGGATGTTGTTCTGGTGCACCACCGGGTCGCTGTTAGCAGTGGGGGACCAGACAGCGTTGCGCTCTTCCAGCAGATCGAAGCGCGCGGTGCCTCTGGCGTCGTCTGCACCGGCTGCTCCAAGCGCGCCGTCCCCGCTGCTACCATCTCCGTCGGCGTATCCGAACCCGCTGACGGATGAACTGGGCTGGCCGACGATCTCCAGGATGCGGCCGAGCTTGAGCTCCGCCAGCGTGAGGAAGTCGGCGCTCTCTCCACGCATGGCCATGGCCATGGCGACTCCGGACGCGCCGACCGCTCCAGAGCCTGAAGTCTTCACTCCCGGGGCTCGATCCACAGCTGCATTGCGGCTCTTGAGCATGAAGAGGCTGTTTGTCGCGCTGCCTGTTGTGCTGCCTGGCGCCGACGAGGTCGAAGGAAGCGGGGAAGCGAGGCCGTCTCCGCCAGAACTGGAAGCTCCGGGCGTCCCAGGCACCGCCTGGCCCTCAAGGACGTCGTCGAAGGGCTGGAGCCGCTGCGCGAGCCCGAAGGCGCCTTGCCGCACGGCCGAGAGCACGCCGTCGAGCCGCTCGAAGGCCGACTTGTTGACCTTGAGCATGGCTCTCGCCTGGTGGATCTCGCTCTCGAGCGTGTTGTACACCTCGCGGTTGAGCTCCATGCCGCCGATGCCGGAAGCTTTGAGCTCGTTGAGCGCGCGCAGCACCTGCTCCTTGTCGACGCGCGCGGCCGCCAGCCGCACCTCGGCCAGCGCCTTCTCCTTGTCGAGCGACAGCCGCGTGGCCACCTGGGCCGCGACCTTGTCGACCACCTCGACTAGCGACGCCGCGCCGGCCGCGAGCATGAGCTGGCCCAGCACCTCGTCGAAGTCAGCGGCGCGCTGCGACTTGACCAGGTTGGCCTCGTGCAGCGCGTCGTTGGCGCGCTCGCGGCTTGCGATGCACCGGATCAGCCGCGCTTCCTCGTCCGCCGACAGGTCTCCGCGCAGCTCGGCCGCCATCTCGGCGCGCTCCTGCGCGCGCTGGACCCGCCACGCCTCCATCTTCTGCGCGTTGCGCGCTCGCACTTCGTGGTCGCCAAGCTCTCGCGCGCGGGCCTTGCGCTCTACCTGAAGCTGCAGATGCGCGCTGATCAAGCCCAGGCGGTCAGCGTCAGCATGGCAAGCGATGGACAAGCAGCGCAGCTTGGCGCACGTACTCTTGCAGGAACTGCACGCCGCGGCTCTTGCCGGCCTCGAGCTGGCGGCACAGCAGCTTGACCTCGTCGGCCTCGCGGCTGCTCGTGTCGACCGTCTGCGCCATGGCCGCGAGCTGCGCGTCCACGCGCAGCTGGGACGTCTGCAGGCGCCGGATCATGTGCTCGAGCTGCCTGCGCAGGTGCAGCTGCTCCTCCATGGCGGCGGTGCTCTGGCTGATCTCGCGCTGCACGCTCGCGCTCTGCTTGGACAGCGGCGTCTCCTGCTTGGCCATGCGGCTCAGCTCCTGCGTCTCGATCTGCAGCGCGCGAAGCTCGTCCTGCAGTCAGCCAAGGCAGATACGCCGGGTACGTGTGAGAGAGATAGAGGGAGTGACGGAGCCTCAGACGCCATGCCAGACGCACCAGCAGGCAGTTGATCTCTCGCTGCCGCCGCTCCACCAGGCGCTTGTGCTCGTTGTACTTGCGCGCGCTGGCGTTGACGCCGTCTTCGAGGCACTCGAGGTCGCGCACGGTCGAGTCTTTCTCCGGCTGCTCGCTGGCGCTGGCGCTGTTGATGCCCGAGACGCTGCTGGACCGGGCGAGCGACCCGGGGTCACGCGTCGGTAGATGTATGGGCGAATTCGCTTTGCGCACGGCTTCGATCAGCTCACGCTTCTGCGTGATGATCCGGAGCTTGGCCGGGTTGAGCACCGAGCCGCCGTTGTTGCTAGCGATGGCACTGCTGTTGTTGCTGCCCGCGGGAACCTCGTACGCGCCTTGGGCGTGCGCGTCGCCCAAGGGGAGCAGCCGCATGCGTCCGGTCATGCCGGCGCGCTTCCGAGACGCCTTGTCTCCGCCTTTGGCTATGGTCTACCAGTCAAGTCCACAACACGCACCAGGCATGAGAAGGCCGGGAGACTGGCGTCCTCGCTGCTGCATTGGCGACGTACTACGCTCGACAGGTCGGTAAAGTCCGAGGCCATCGTATGGCTCGTGGTGTTCGTCGCCTTGGTCGAGTTGCTGCGTCCGCGGCGACGGAGGAGGCGGTCGGAGGTGGTCCAGAAGAGCGGCTTCACCATGCCATGACCCCGCACACGCCGTGATATTCTCCCCACTCGACACGCCTGTCGAGTTCCGCCTGCATCCACCGCCTGCTTCGCCCAACGCGGTCTCGAGAAACGCCCTGCTCCCGCATTTATCTCGCCGGCAAAAATAGTCCCCCCCAGCGTTGGGCTTTCAAGACGAAGGAAGACCAGGCATTGTCGTTGCTCAGCGACGGGATATGGCATCCTCAAGCACTTCCCCGGCCAAGAAGACGGCGATCCAGCGCGCGACGGTGGACTCCGTCACGGTCGATCTATGGACGATATGGTACGCCGCGCGGTACGGCAAGCGCGCGCGCGTGCGCTCCATCCTGGACCGCAATGCCGTCGCGTCCGTCGACGTCCAGGAGTTCGTATGTCCACTCGCTCGTTGCTACGAAGGGTTTGCCGTGCCGATCGGCCGACTAACAACTGGCGACTGTGAAAGCGAACACGGTGGTCTGCTCTTCATTTCGCGTGTCGGTATGGCCACAACGACGTCGTGGAGGAGCTGCTTCAGCGCGGAGCCAACACCGAACTGCCGGACTGGGTAAGCCTCGCTGGTCTACTGCTCGGCACGACTCGTGGGCTGACAAGTTACTGGCACGGCAGCAAGGTAATACGCCGCTGCACCTGAGTGCAGGGTGGGGGAACCTGCGGTGCTGCGTGCTTGTCCTCGAGGCTGGAGCGAGCGTTGGGGCTAGAAACCACGCGAAACAAACAGCGGAGCAGCTTGCCCAGGCGCTTGGGAGGGAGGACCACCGAGAGCTTCTCGCGAGGTGGAAACCGCTCGGACTGACTGCGGAGGGTACTGCTCAGGATGCAAGCGGGCGACTCGTTCTTGTGCCCTCAACTAACGCACTGCACCATTGCACAGAGTTGTTAGCGCACCGACATCAGGCGACGACTGCAGTCGACGAGGATGAAGACGCTGCCTTGCTGAGGAAAATGCTAAGCGACGAGACCAGCGGGCGCGTTCGGCAGGAGTTGAACGCGCTGTGCGTGAAGAGGCAAACGTTCGGAGACCAGCACCCGGGTCTGCTCGCGACGTACTCCAAGGTCGTGGCCTTGCTTCGGTGCGTCACTAGTCTCTCTCTCTCGACTCTATGTCGCCACCCGCAGCCACTCTTACGCTCTCCGATATCCCAAGCAGAGAGGACGAGCAGCGGCTGTCGCTCGCGCTTCACTTTGCGGACGCAGGATTGACGCTGTGCGAATCTGTGAACGGCCGGCCGCACATACGCACGGCTCGGTGGCTGGCCGAGGTGGGCGAGCTGATGCTTCGGCACGGCCGTCGCGAGGAGAGCGCCGACCTGTTCGCCGAGTCGTACGCCGAGATGGTCGAGTACGTTCCCCTCTCTCACAGACAGACAGATGCTGGTCAGTTCCAGTTCCTCACGTGAGTTCGCGACTGCGTCAGGCTCAAGGGTGAAACGGATCACGAATGTCTGGTGGCGCTGGAGAACGCGGCGGTCGCGTGCGTTGCTGTCAAACGATTCGAAGACGCGCGCGGACACCTCAAGGCTCTCCTTGACCGCCTTCGTCATGTCTACGGTGGCGGGATGAGCCTTCGCACGCTCGGACTCTCGTTGCAGCTCGCTTGGCTGCTCGTCCGTGACAAGCAGGTCAACAAGGCGATCGCGCTCTACTCGGACTGCCTCACGCTCATCTCCAACTTGCTCGGCGCCGACCACGAGCTCACCACATCGTGCTACGACGGCATCGGCAAGTGCTTCTTCCTGCTTGGGGAGTTTGAGGTTCGTCGCTCCTCCGCCTGTATCAAGGGGCGACGCGTTGCTGACGCTGTTGTGAGCTCAGCAAGCCGAGGCGCAGTTCCAGCGATCGCTACACATCCACTTGAGCCACTGTACGATACGAAGCGACCTCAACCATCGAGAAAGCGTCTGCGCTACCTGCCAGCGCGCGCACAACAACCTGGCCGTGCTGGCAATCAGTGAGCGCTCGGCGCACGCAGTCCGCGTCCGACTTGCGTCCGAAAGCCAGGTATGTGTGACCTCTAATTGACTGTCAAATATATGCGCGCGCGGACCGAGTGGCGCGGTGTGAGAGATAGTGGCTGAGTCCCTCAACGCTTGTTGCAACAGACGCAGATCTGCACGAGCTTGCGTACTTTTGAATAGCCACAGTATATCATAGTGCAGAACGCATGTGGTTGACGTTGAAGTAGAAGTACCAGACCATTCAGATGGAGACCAGACCGGAGGACACCTCGAGCCCGGCGTCCGTCCGACGAATAGTACACCACTTGACCACTTCCTACCAAGTGCACACACATCACACCTTCACATGACAAGCGGCGACTTGATTGACGCGAGCCGAGCGTCTTGATTGATCACCGCCGGCGGCTCGGAGCCACACGAGCACTGGCAAAATGGCTGCAGTTCAAGTCTGAAGGACCACGCTCAGCCGCTCGCCGCTCGGCGGACGCACCATCCATGCTTCCGACGAGCCAAACGAGCCAACGGGCTAGTCGCTCGGTGCAAGAAGACCGCAACGCGTGTGGAGGATGCTCGGCGGTGGGTGGACCAAGAGCGCGCGCGCCAAACACCGAAGTGGTCCAGACCACTGACATTTGTCATGACGCATGACTCGATACGGTGCGCGCTTGCTCATGGCTGGTACAGTATGAAGGAGCAGGACAAGATACTGTACACTGGATGTCTTCAGAGTGACCTGCGCACATGAGGGCGACGACATTGGCTCGCTCTTCTCCTATAAGCGGTGTTGGGGCTCGTTCACGAAGTGAAGCAGCGAAAACACCGCTTGTGAGGAGACACAGACTCCATGATCTTCATTGATTGTTTGTATACTAAATACCGGTTTTTTCATGTTCACACTATTGTCAAAAAGAAGTGAAAGAGCACCTTGTTTCGACAAATTTACACAGCCATTTTTCATTCATTAAATCCAAGTGATAAATTTTAGTCTATCGCTTCATACAAAAGGATTGATAAGATAAAGGCTTACCGTATTTTGCGTACACTTTCACACCGTTTTCTAATAGTTGACGGTAATTTACGGTTAGATTTGTTCCAGGTTTGACGACAAAACTAAGGAACAAAAGTAACGTATCATATACGCTCTATACGTCGAACATTTTCTATAAAAATATCTTGTATATACTCCTAGTTTGTCATCCATCTCTATTTGTCATCTATAGTCACTCTTTGGCGCAAAGCTTCATCGATTGACGTATAGTTTCGAGGTGGTTATAATTTACAGAAATATAAAACAAGTTGTCGCTCCGGACGTCTTGCGGTGAAAGCCGCTCAGCCCCGAGGCTTCCACATCGACCCGGACGGCTTCTGCTCGCTTCACTCCGGTGTACGAAACACTACAGTAAAACTGGTACTCTGACGGTTTTAGTAATACCGACGTTCAGTATCAATACTGGTACCAAACTGGTTTTGTCAACTGAACCCGCGGGTTCGGCGGGTTTGGAGCATACCAAAATCAAGTTTAAAAAATGGGCCGAAAATAAGAATTTGCGAGGAAATTATCTGGGTAAAATCCGACATCCGGCCCATATTTTTTACCTTGATTAAAGTATACACGGTTACTTTTTTCGCGTGTTTTTTTAAACGTTTGCAGATTGTAACCGCATAGTCAAGGCAAGTATATTCCAACGCAACCCTAAATAACCTGTATACTTTGTTGCCCAAATGTTTTGAATATCTGTCTCTCTGTCAATCACTTCGTTTGTTTACCTTGAAAAATGATACGATGTGTTTTGTTGTTTGTCAAATATTGAACACTTGCGAATCGTCTACTATATTTCTAGACTGATAATCCAGCTGAGGTGTTTGTCTATCACAGTGAGTACAGGTCGGCAAGTTCCCCGTGGCGACCTACGCGCCGCGCTCAAGACCATGACGCGCGGTGCTTCCATGTTCAACGACATCTACGTGGCGCGCCTCCTATCACTTCCGCAGTTCGCGCGCAGCAGGCCGATCGTTCTGGGCGTGGCCACCGACGCTGATGGTGCTACAATTGCGACCATCGGCAACTTGCCGACAGAATCATTCGC